>JACEFZ010009587.1:0-50000 GCA_014155875.1 Cepaea nemoralis | reverse complement strand
GTTATAGGGAGGAAATACGAAAAACAAGGGGTGGGGGTGGGGTTATAGGGAGGAAATGCGAAAAGAGAGGGGAGGTGTCATTCTGAACATATGGTGAAGGGGTGCATGGGCCAATAAAGGTTGAGAACCACTGCCCTAGACACATGTGGCTAACACCGCTTGCCCAATAACTCCCTCGGGCTTGTTAACAGTAAAGGCCCTTTACTTTATAGATTGATGGCGATTATGTTCCTAGCAACCAGCACAGTTACACCAGAATGATTCCTGGTTGGCGGAGGACATTACAATACTCATACAGTTGTATAGTCTGTCTAAAAAGTATAACTTCTCTCAAATATTTCTTCTGCATGGCATAGTTTGAGAAACTCTGGGACTTTGTATGGCATGTTTATGTGTGTGCTAAATCCGTCTCGTCATTTCCAGATATCTTTTCCTAGTAATCCTTCTGTCTTCATCTTGATCCTCAGCTGTCTCTCGTGATTACCTTCTTACAACAGCAAAACCCCATCTCGCTTCATCTACCCTTGTAGATTATGCTGCGTCCGTGCTATTCGACAGAGGGAAGCTATATTCACCTTGTGTTAACCTCACATGGCTTTCTATTTCACCTTCGACCTTTGCTGTAGTTTTCTCACGTTGTCCAACTTCCACTGTGAGCATCTTTGTGTTCGTTGTTAGCCACATTCGTTGGTTTTCGTTATGGTAAAGGATTACTGTCATTGCATACGGAGATTTTCATAAGTGCTCTAGTTTCCTCCCATAGATCGTGCAAAGAGAATCTCGTTACAGTGCACGAATTCCCGCAGCACCGCCGGGCATCCTAATGTGCATATACCGTAATCATCATCATCATGTGCCATGCCGATAAGTCTGGGCAGTCATGGTAGGCAGTCACACACGATCACCAGTCATGAATCACAATTCTTGTCCCTTCGACGCCATGTAGCCCAAGCCTAAGGTACTTATCTCTCTGCCTTCCCCTTGCTTTTTCTCCGATCAGTTTTACCAGAATCACACATTCCATAAATATTCTTGTTGTGGGCTGTGTTCCTAGTTTTTAAGTTTACCCTGACAAATGGCCAATTCGACATTATGTTTTAATGTGTGCGCGGGTTCTCCCGATTGTTTTCAGTCTTGTTCAAGGGGATTAAACCTTGGATCCACTACCTCAGGAAATAAATTTTGGGAGAAGGGGGGTGTTTTATAATCTTTTCTCTTATTTGATAATAAAAGTACAGTCCAAACATGAAGCGAACCAGGTCTACACGAACCAGAGGTGAACGACGTAACCCATGAGCCACACCTGTCCCATAGTCATGTATGGTAAACTTATATGACGAGATCAGTGGCCATGAGTTCGATTCCGCGTCGAGGCCGGGATTTAAAAAAAATTGTATCTTGAGTTGTCAGATCGATCTGGGATAAAACGGACACCAGGATTTGTCTTAGGAAATAAAGGCAGCCGGTGCTCTATTGACCACATTACCCATTGAGGGTATACATACATGTATGTATGTATGTATGCATGCATGCATGATGTATGTGCGCGCGCAGGCAGGCAGGTAGGTAGGTAGGTAGGTAGGTATGTATGACGGTGGGGAAAATAGTTTTCCCAAACCGTCAGAATACAGACCGATATATTGTTACAATTTGAAAGATTAAACGACAACGACCCCGAGTGGGGATTGCTCTATTGACCACATTACCCATTGAGGGTATACATACATGTATGTATGTATGCATGCATGCATGATGTATGTGCGCGCGCAGGCAGGCAGGCATTCAGGCAGGTAGGTAGGTAGGTAGGTAGGTAGGTATGTATGACGGTGGGGAAAATAGTTTTCCCAAACCGTCAGAATACAGACCGATATATTGTTACAATTTGAAAGATTAAACGACAACGACCCCGAGTGGGGAGGGGGACGGGACGCATAGACCTCAGGAGATGAGTTTAAGAGCAAAATTGCCGACAACGGCCTGGTTACCGGGTTTTCCCAAGTAAAGGAGGCCAAAATTAACGTAGGCTTTATCTAGAACTGTCAAGAGACAAAGGTGGACACAGGATGTTGTAGATCTATGGGGGTACAAATACAGCCAATGACCCCAAAGCATATAGGGTGGTGAGCCGGGACGTACAATTAAGACTTTGAGCTCAGATTAGGACGTGGCGAGGTTATGTAGAATTAGACATGCAGATTAGCCGAGGGATGCTCCGAGTCGATTGTTGGATCTCGACAAGGCGTGGGAGTGTAAGTTCATGGGCCTTTGCGGCTCAGGCCGGAGGGAAAATTGTGAAGGAAAACTCTGGCACTTTTGCTTTGACCACAAGCAGCCTGACTATGGAAGTCATGGCAGCAAGTAAAGCAATAACATGCTCGAAACACAGACATTCAATCGGGCATGTGTCCTTAGTGACCCAATGCGTATGCTCAGGTGGATAGAGATGGGGTGGGGAGAGAGTGGCTGCTGTCTCTGGAGCAGTCTCGGCTGGCAAAGATTAGTTTCATCTTCGTGACAGCGCATGCCGGTGTACAAGGGGATGAGCAGGCTGACATGTTTGCAGGTAGGGCTACTGTGGAAGGCGGACGCGCCATGGACCAGGTAAACATTATGACTGCTCTACAAGAAGTAAGTCGTTTACGAGAAGCAAGCTATGACTGGGAATCTACAAACATGGTCATTCTGCGAGAACAGCAAGTTAAAAGAGGTGTGGCCAAACAAGAACACTACGCAGGAAGCAAAAGAAGAGTAGTAAACCAACACAGAACTGGTGTCGTGAGCCGCAACACGCTGCGGGATTTGCTGAGAAGGGGCTCCGAGCACTTATGGACTGGTGGTTCGGTGTGAAATGAGGATGATCTGTCGACTAACTAACTAACTAACTTGTCAGCCTGAGGTTATATAAGTTGGCCTAGTTCCCTTATAGTCTGTACACTCATCTGTAACTTGACACCATACCACAGGACATTGATGGGGCAATTACATAATTAGCGATCGTCCTCATGAGGAAACAAACCTAAATCTATCCTATTCCATCCTCTCTATCATCTCGTCTCACCCCTCTATTCTCTCTTCTTACCTCATCATCCCTCATTACCAAAAATAAGGCGCTGGGGGCAGGGTTTCATGTTGAGAAACGACCCCTAAGGACCCCCACCCCCTAGGCATATCTTTATATTTATCCCTATTCATATTTATATCCTCATTCTTTTATTCTTCCTATTTTTCCCTCTTCTTTCCTTCTGTCCCTTCCCCTGTCTCCTTCTATATCACACACACACACACACACACACACACACACACACACACACACATACATATATATATATATATATATATATATATATATATATATATATATATATATATATATATATATATATATATATATATATATGCATATGCGCCTCATTCGGACTTCTTTGAGTTGACAAACCAATTTGCATTGATGACTTTACTATCTCCTCCATCATTTTACAACTCCATTTTGTCGCTATGTTGTATTTCAGCTGCTGGGTATTCACTCGTATTGTTGCAATTTGACACTAGTTTCTAGTTTGTATTCTTTTAAAAACAAGCTTGTTCTCTTTTTATATTTGTTTTCCTCTGTCCAGTGAGGCATGTCGATTTCACCCCTAGGGAGGCTTCCTTTTTGTAACGCTGGATGTTGTTGTGTATTCTGAAAATTAGATTCACTGGCCGATTGTGAGTGCCAGAATTGACAGAATTGTCTGTTTTTCTCCCCTGCCCCGTTACATAAAGATACCCCAGAAATAGACAATACAACATGCACGTGAAATGTCAATGAAGGCATGCATATTAAATCATCGCTTTACGTGTTTGGGTGACCCGTTACTGTCTTTTTCTAGGCAGTTCAAACCAGGGCACATCGTCAGCACACCAGGCATGGGCGATTATTCTTCTGCACATCTTCATAACTGTAGCACACCTCAGAATGCTATGCCATAGTCGTAACGAGATCCAGAAAATCTTCTAGCGGCAACATTGCAGGGTCTGTCTATATGGCTACAGACTGGTGGCCTGAAATTATTCATAAGCAGGCAGAAAACAAGGCGAAACCACCATTGTACCGATCTCTGGTACATGTAACTGATCCCAGCCGCTTTATTTAACATTTTCTAAATTGATTTTTAATTATATAACCTGCATAGTTGGATACCTCTTGAAAAAAAAAATGCAACGGTACCTTATTCAAGTCTGTAGGTCAATTATAAGCCGAGATATTAATGTTTGTGTGTCAGTTTGTCATTTAGTATAAACATATTTAAAAAAAAAAAAAACGATTTTGACCCTCACACTTTTTGTGACCTACCTACACACTCACACCACTGTTGGTTACACTGGACCCAAGGGATGTTACCACTACCGCTGTATAACTCAAGGATAGATAACTACTGCCAGTTTATATATATATATATATATATATATATATATATATATATATATATATATATATATATATATATATATATATATATATACACACACACACACACACACACACAACACACATATATACATCTCACGTCATGCTGTAATGACGTCAGAACTCGCGCTATCGGCACGCGTAGTCTTGTCAACGCGAGGCCGCCAGCGTAGATGCATTTCGACAAAAGTCCCGTTGAAAAGATGAAAAATTATCAGTGATCCCGACCGTGTAGAGTTATGAAAATTTACACGTAAATACTAAAATTGATGTTGAATGCAAACACACATTCATTGGCATACAAATCGCTGTGAATGTTCCATAACAATATTAAATAATCATCGCTGACACGGAAACGGCTATTTCCCGCCATTGAAATATCACACCAGAGGATGCAATCTTCGTCATGTAAGTTTGGGGTGACCCTCCCGACTTTAATAGTCGAAAATGACACCATTTACGTAATAAACTAAAAAAAAAAAAAAAAAAGGATGCGACATCTAATAACACATACTAGAATAACCAAATACATCTACATCAAGCGTGATGTGCTGGTCGACGTACGTCTGAAAAAGTCTCTATCTCTGTGTAGGAAACGAATTTCAGAAACACGAGATGTACACACTTAAATCGAGGAGGGAGAAACTATATAAAGTAATCGGTCTCTCCCCCCCCCCCCCCCCCCTGTTTTTTTTTTACGTGATCATGAAATGATCCGGTAATTTAACATCATGAGTACTCTAAACCTCATTGAATCGGATACACAAAAAATAGTTGCCGAACAACACCCGCAAATATATTTCCGTTAAAATTCGGCAATCTGTATCGTAGTGGCTACTGATCCACACACTAAATAAAGTGCAGACCGCCTACGGCGATCTCGGATGTGACGAATTTCTATTGTGAAGAATAATATTGCATTGTACGTTGTAAATATATTATTATATGCTTGAACTCCTTTAAGAGGAATTTCTAATAAGAAGAACCATTTCTTGGGTCCCAGGTGAGTTCGTCATATTAGGTCTACACTATACTTGAGTATCCCGGACAGATAGTAAACAAGAACCTTTGAAAAGAGACGTTCCGCACTGAACATGTCTCTGTTGCACGCCAAACATTTAAAGATAAAACACATTTTCTATAAAGTATTTTCTTCTCTGTTCCTCTTGTGAGGAGAGTCAGCCACACCTATGTACGCATCTGAAAGGTCATTATGATGTACTCGGCTCCAGATGATAGTGGAACTCCACCAGAGGCGCACTCCACCTGGGAATTCTTCAGACCCCAGTATAAAACGCGTGCACATGTTGAACCGGTCTTTCCATAGTCCACCACACCAAGTTATACGGCGCCAATACCTATAGTAAGCTTGTTAAGTTAGACCCTGAAAGGTTTTGCAGTGGGGTGGCTGACTAGTTAGTGTCAGCAGGCCTGGGTTCATGGTGGGGTAGTAATGTGTGTCACAACTCTTTTGTTTATGTCGCGTTCTAAGATTTATGTTATGTAACTTATGTTTTTGTAGTGTCTCATTGTTGTCTGTGTCAAAGTCCTTTATTGTGTCATTCTACTCGGCTATTATGTGGAACACCTGTGTGGTACTTGGTGGCTGAATAGGGGTCACCCTTGGTTGATGTTTGATATATGCAGATGTCTGCTGTATCTATTATTGAACATCAGTTATTGAATATAGTATTCAATGTGTTTGAACACAAATTGTTACCAAAGTTGTAGTAGTTGATAAATGAAAGAGCTTTTTGTACTGTTCTTGATGTGTTTGTTTAGTCTCTTTTAGTTTTTACAACCGCTATTTCAACCACAATCTAACACCTTAATCCACTGTCTGGGTCTCAAATATGACAGTTATTGTCCAGAGTTGAGGCCCCTGTTCAAGATCTCTATATTCTTACCTAATTACTATCATCTTTTTTGTCAGTTGAGGGCTGTGTGAGGTTCCCTCTCTTTTTACTCCTTTTTATCTTTGGCCATAACGAAGTCAGAGGTACTCTCTACCTCTTAGCACCGTAGCAAAGGAAACATCAGTCTTTCCCTTGTCCCTTCCCCCTCGGCTACAATGATATTATAAACTGTTTCTTGTAGATATTCTCAGCTCTATGCTGATATTCTAACATCAGCCACTCCTTCCTTTGTTGAAAATACTGCTATCTGTCTGTCTGTCTGTCTGTCTGTCTGTCTGTCTGTCTGTCTGTCTGTCTGACTCTTCTACTTTTGCCTTCCTCTCATGTATTTATGCCCCTCTCTAAAAGTAATTTCTTCCCTTCGCTTTCTTTGTCCTCACCTCCTGTACATAGGCCTTACTCTCTACCTCCCTCCACCCCTTCCCCATCTCTCTCATTTCTCTCTCTCCCTCCTCCCGTCTCTCTCTCTCTCTCTCTCTCTCTCTCTCTCTCTCTCTCTCTCTCTCTCTCTCTCTCTCTCTCCCTCCCTCCCTCCCTCCCTCTTAGCACTTTACAATAAAAGCAATTTCCGCCATTCTCCTCCTTCGCCCTCCCCTCCTGTACTCAGACGTCACCAGGGCTAGCGCTGGAAAAAAAACAAATGCTGGAATTTCTGCTAGAGTGGCGTTATCAAGTTGCCGTTTAAAATCGTTTATCTGGGGACCGAGTGTAGCTGGGGACATTCCTGTCATTTATTGTATCGTTAACATTCACACCGCTCCCAGTGTAAAAACAAAAGCCTTCTTTGTCCGTTTTCTTCCTCCTTCACTGTTTTTTTTTTTTTTAAAGTTGACCCTGCACAAGATATCTACCCTGCACAAGATATCGTATCATTTAGACAGCATCGCTGTTATATTGTTTCTAATCATTCGTGACGCCAGCATAAGTTACCATCTGATGGGAAGAGCCTTGAAGAGACGAGAACAAGACTGGCTATGATTAAAAATAGCCTTTTACAAAATGGAAAACATACTGACTAATAAAAATATGTGAACGGGAAAAGGAGTGTTGAAGTGCTACAAGAACCTGTACTTTTGTATGGATGTGAGACGTGGACGATGAGTAGACAAGCTGAAAAACATCTGATGGCTGTGGAAATGTGGTTTCTGAGGAAAATGCAAAGAATACTATGGACAGACAGAAGAGCCAATAAGCAAGTCCTACAAGAGGAAAATGACAGCGGCAAACTGATTAAAGACATTAGACATCAACAGTCAATATTTTTGGGGCACGTTATGAGAAGCAAAAAACTAGAGAATTTGGTAACAACTGGCAAGATTGAGGAGAAAAGAACAAGGGAAAGGCAGAGAAGTAAATATCTGGATGGCTTGACCACATGGCATGGTCGAGACAAGAACACAGAGCTGATCCATAACTCTGGTGATCGTGTGAGATGGCGATACATAATAGCTCACCTTTACCGCCATGGCACATGATGATGATGATGATCATACGACGAGTTTACATTGAAGAGTCAGAGCAGTAGGCGTGATCTTAGGATATTTCTTCTTCTTCTTCTTCTTCTTCTTCTTCTTCTTCTTCTTCTTCTTCTTCTTCTTCTTCTTCTTCTTCTTCTTCTTCTTCTTCTTCTTCTTCTTCTTCTTCTTCTTCTTCTTCTTCCCTCTCTCGAGGTTAGTGCGTCGCTCCCAGTTATGCACCTCAACGTCAGCGTGCATCTGTGTCAGGTTTACTCCCTCTAGACCAGTGGTTTTCAACCGGGAAGGAATTCTAGGGAATTTTAGGGTTTTCAGAGGAGGGGGGGGGGGGGTGGGGGGGGGGGAAATGAAGATCATTTCAAGATCGCGTTAATACAAGAACCGATTACTTGATATTGTAGACCCACAAATCACGTTTTATGTGGATGTCTAGACCTGTTTTAACATATTTACCTTCCATTTTTACGTATACTGTGTAAGGGTTGGGGGGGGGGGGGACTTTTAGGTAGGAAATATGAAAAGGGGGGGGGGGGGTAACGTTCTGAAATTATTGTGAAGGGGGGCACGGGCCAAATTTTTGATAGGAAGGGGGGTGGGGAAGACGTTCTTAAAATATGGTGAAGGGGGGCACGAGCCAAAAAAGGTTGAGAACCACTGCTCTAGACATTCCCTCCAAGGTGACGGGCCCTGACTACCCGTGGGTAGATTTTCTGCCCTAGCAGTGTTCCCGAGGGTAGCGACCTTACTCTGCGTGATTTCCTACTGCCGTGCAATTGTTGATGTATACATCCTGCGCACGGGCCTCCTGTTTTACATCCTTATCCGATACGGCTAGATATGCGATCTCATTGCCCAAAAGATCAGGGGACCGTACGATATCATTAGATATCAAGGGTTCTTGCTAACATAACCATTCATGTACTGGGATAGAACCATGTGGCTTCTGAGCCGGGGGTGGGCACCATAACCTCTTAGCCACGACCCACCCCCACCCTCATTCTAACGTAATGACTTTTACTGCACCCCAGTGCACCTGCTTTTATCAGATTGTCGTGTTTTTCTTCCCAAGCCTTTGACTGTCCCTAGTCTACCAACACCGTCTCCCTGGCCTAGGTGTTAACGCCTTTCTCCGTAACCCCGTATATTCTCGGGAGTAACGTAACCTCAGCGAGAATCGGTAGCGGTTCTCGCCGCTGTGGTAACTTACGGGGTATGTGAGCCGGTCGCTCAGAAATCAGTGGCAAACTACTGAACGTAATCTTGTCTAGTACATCAACAGCAGCTGAAAAATGCTGATGTTGACTGCTACATCCTGTAAGGGATATGGAAAAAAAGTCTGCATACAAAGCATCTGTTGTCTTTTGGCTTGTCATGTGCCTACCTGTCCAACATGGAGGAGGGGGACACTGCCAGTAATTTGTCTGGTGCCTACCTGTCTACCTGTCCGACATGGCGGCGGGAGAGGGGCGGGGGGCACTTCCAGTAGTTTGTCTGATGCCTACCTGTCCGACATGAGGGACTGCCAATAGCTAGCTACCATGTCGCCTCGAGCTCACAAGTTACCCGGTTCGGATCCCATCACCTGACTGGGCATTGTTACAAGGGCTGTTCGTTGCTAATGCTATCACACGTTCCTGATGTCTTGGTCACTAGTGTTGGATACCCATGCATCTCGGATAAAGGCGAGAAAAAGGAGGTGTCGTGCTTAAGTTCAATACGTTAAAATACTACCGCGGTTTGAGTAGATCACATTTGCCACTGCCCTGACATATTTGTTATAAAATACAACCTATCATCAACAAGTGCCACGCCAATAAGCTTGGTTCGCCATCATGCACGATCACAAGTCTTTGTCACGTCTTGTCTCCTTATGACACGTGTCCACGACATCCATCTATTTATCTCTGTGCTTTCCTTTGCTCTTTTCATGTCAGTCTTGCTAAATTTTCCAAAGTATTTCTCGCCGTAACGTGTCAAAAAAGTTGGACTGTCTACGCCTAAATTTTCGAATCACTTTACGATTTCCATGTGCTTCTTGTAGGCCTTGCTGATTTTCTCAGATAAGCCACATTTCCATACCATTTGATGTTTTCTCAGCGTGTCTGCTTATTGTCCATGTCTCACATGCATATAACAACATACGCTCTATAAGACATTCCAACACTCTTATTCTCATTGCAATTCACTGCTTTTTATGTATCAGTATCTTGAAACGGCTACCTTGAGTTGCGTTGAACTGAGTTGAGTCAAGAATTAACGTCACAACGCTCGGGACATTTCCATATGTGCTTCGTCCTTATCCTCAATAGCCAGCGGAGAGTCCCAAAATCAATTCTTTTTCTAATCTCTACAAGGCAGACACCTTCCAGCCTATACACGTATAAATAGAACCTGTTGCCGTGGATGGAATCTGTCTAGAGCAGTGGTTCGCAAGCTTTTTAGGCCCATTCACCCTTGCGGCATATGTTCATAATGCTATTCCCACCCACTTTCACATTTCCGCCCTATAAATCCCCCCCCCCCCCTTTTTACACAGTATATGTAAAAATGGAAGCTAAATTTAATAACACATACTAGAACAAGTCTAGACGTCTACATAAAACGTGATTTGCAGGTCTACTTACGTTATAAAACGAATTTCAGAAGGGCGAGAAGTACAGAACCGTTAAGTATGGAGGGAAAAACAATATCAAGTAATCGTTTCTTCTTGTATTAACGCGATCTTGAAATAATCTTAATTCAGTTACTGGAAACCCTAAAATTCCCTCCTGAGGGGGGGGGGGGGGTGACTCCCCACCGGTTGAGAACCACTGGTCTAGAGGATATGAACCTTTCACAAACACATGCTCAAGTCACACAGTGATCTTTGAGGTGAATAACCAGGTGTAACGCACTTCTCTCGAAAGAGAAACTAGGAAGATTTGTGTAGGTAAAACCCATTGACAAGCCAATAAGTCATACTGGGTATATGCTGTTAAATCCATTTTCTTCATGGCCGAATGAATGACACATTTAATATACTAAGAGTTACCCCTGGCAATATCTTTGTCATGTTTGGGGATTCGTATTCGAACTGCGTCTTTCAAACCACGAGTGCAACTTTTCAGCAGACCTTTTGGGGTAATCGCCGGTGCTACGGAGTTCGTGTTTTGAACGATGCTTTCCGCAAGCAGCATGCCGTTCTCCGGCGAAGCACGGAGGCAGACCGCGTCAAACCTGGCACAATTAACTGATTCAGTGCCAAACAGCCGGCTTCGTGGCTTAGAGGTTATGACTTTTCTCCGTAATCTCGTATACTCTCGTCAGGTAACGTGATGACGGTTCAAATCAGCAGTGGTTCGAATCGCAGCGGTAACTTACGGGGTATGTGAGCCGGCCGCTCAGAAAGCAATGGCAAACTACTGAGCGTAATCTTGCCAAGAGATCAACATTCAGCTGAAAGATGCTGGTGTTGACAGCTAAGTCCTGTAAAAGGATATGCTAAAAAAAAAAAAAAAAAAGTGCCAAACAAGAAGTAGGTGTGGACCAAACATGGTACGCCATCAGTTAACAAATATTATCATGTAAATTTACATTAGCCGAGCTTTGAAATTGGGGAGGATAACCACGAAACAAAACACAACACGGTTACCCTATCATGGCGATATATTGACGTTCTGTCCACATGTGAGGCTACATGTGGCGATATGAATCGGTGAAGTTGCCTATTTCCATATTTCTGGTGCGCGTGGTGATTTGAGCTGACTATCTACCCTAAAGTCTTGCTCACAAAATATTAAACGCAGTCACTATAGTATAGGGTGTATTTTTAATGACTGTGCAGTGTTTGCCGGTCCAAGTTTTGTATTCACTCTCTGTAAAGTTCACGCAACATAATAGGTACATACAAAACTTGGACCTGCAATATTTTCAAACACTGCACAGTCATTAAAAATACACCCTATAGATCGAAGCTTGGACCAATTTACTGGTGCGCGAGAGCAGTATTCACTTCACCAGTACACTTACATGTTTTAAATAGGAGCCATATTCATTGACCGATACAGAAATTATCACTTGCTTTGTCACATCGCAAGGATGATCATGTTTCCCCACATCTTACGATCAAAGAGAATTTATCGATTCTTGTTCTGTTATTTGTTTATGTCATGGTGAAAGACTGTCAAGAATTGTCTTTCATTTTCTTCCTCTTTCCTTTTTTTTCACATCATGAATATTCCTGGTTCTTAGATTATGGTCCAGCTGTTTTCTTTTGTTTTTTCTTTGTTAATGAGCAATGCATACTGACTGTCTCTTTCTTATGTTTGTTGTAAGTTATCTTTGCAAATAGTGCCATACGTTCAATGTGTGTGTGTGTGTTCATACGCGCTTGGATGTTTATGTGTGTTAATGCGTGTGTATGTACGTACTTACGGATCCCATTTTGGGTCACACTGCCTTCTGTCAAGTTAATCTGCGATACTCGTATTTAACTTATATAAATTACCATATTATAAATAAGTAGAGGGGTTATATGTATTTGGTGGTATGTTTGAGAGAGAGAGAGAGAGAGAGAGAGAGAGAGAGAGAGAGAGAGAGAGAGAGAGAGAGAGAGAGAGAGAGAACGAACGAACAAACTTTATTTTCAAAGGGTTAAGAATTGGGCACGCAGGCCCGTCTAACATGAGAGAGAGAGAGAGAGAGTTCGATTTAGTAGAGAAAGGCGTTAAAAGTCTGGAAATTAATGCATTCCCTTCTCAATCTAACAAAGTCTGTTTTACAACGTTCGTGTTTCTAGTCCCGTATGCTCCTTGAACACCCAGTGTCTAAAACCCAATCTTCGTCCAATTGGCACGCGAAGGACGGTACCAGCTCGGGGCACTTTCCTTACAACCCGCTCACACAAAACACAACGCATACAATATACTTTTGGTCCGAAGCAGACACCCAGTCTCTGGAGTTCTTTGTTCAATGGTGTTGTAGAGGTATTTCATCACATTTAGGTTTGCGATTCCGTGCACCAGTGCTGAAATAGTCTGATCATGCCACAAATGTCTTCTGTCACAGCAGTTCACTTCAGCGTGTCATAGGAATGTAACCGCAGTGTTTTCTCATGTCTGTGTAATGTAGTTGTTTCTTTGACTGGTTTTCTGGATTTTCTTTTCCCTGTGATCATAACTGTAATCTGTCTTGTGTGTTTAATGTATCCTATTATTTCTGCTTCTTTCGTATATTCGCTTGGAATCTCGATCAATATTTCTAGCTTATATCTTTTTGAGGTTATATTTGAGGTTGTTACATGTTATATTTAAGGCCTTGGGAATTCAACACCGAGTGTTTGTTCTCAGACACAGCTTAAGAAAGCAGTGTGCATTGTGTTATTTCTAAACTGTGTACATATGACAACTGTAGCTAAGTTTAAACGGTTTGATAATGCCCCGTCCCGTTTTGCTAATCTGTTCAGTGTGTCATCATTCTTCTGATAGTATAGGTCTTGTAGGCTGCGGTCATCCTCCCAGTGGTTTCATCTACCTCTGCTGTGTTGATTTGATTTGAATTGAGTCATGATGATTAGCATTGATAATACGATTACTGGCAGAGCATTTGCTGGGAATCACAAGATAAACGAATTCTCTTGCGCCGTTCTGCATTGTTGGATATGTACAGGTTTTAGGAGATGGATACAAAAATGCGATAATGTTATAAATTTAAACGCATGTCAGCATGACCGAGTGGATAAGGGCACTCACTCTTGAACTTGCTAATGTCGAGGTAGCGGGTTCAACACCTACACCGGTATGTTGGACTAAAATGTTGGCTTCTCGTCCGTGACGTCGGGACGTAAATTAAAAGTACCTCAGAAATCGGGGTGGGTTTGCGAGGGACACTGGTAACAGGGAAAGCTAGCCCATTCGGCACTAGAAGTAGCATCACGTATATGGATTCGCTTGAGCAAGCAAATGCAAAACATGTTTACAGAAGCTTATTGACTTTAACGAAAAATCACGTCAAAAAATGTTAACAGAAGCTGATTGATTTTAACGAAAAATCACGTCAAAAAATGTTAACAGAAGCTGATTGATTTTAACGAAAAATCACGTCAGGTGAAATATACTTGTCCCGCTGCTAGAGGAGCTCACCGAGTGTACTCAGAAGTATAGCTAGTCTCTGTCAGTCCTACTCTCGCTGAAGCTGTCACGCGCACAGCGCACGCGCCACACCAGACATAATCCCCTCCACTATCGGTCGCGGCGGTCCAAGTGTCTCCCTGTTTACCGTCAATAGTTGAGCGAGAATCGGACCGTGACCGTGCTTACAGATTCTACAGCGTTGGATATTTTCTCCATGTCGTACCTTGATTGAAACAGTGAGTACTTTGGTGATTTCGTATAGCTCTAAATTATACCTTTAATGTATCTTACCTATCATCACGCTGCAAGCTGTAAAAAATCTAAGGTTGGTGTGGTTTAGGGGTGTCTTGTTCGCCTCCGGCTCGACAAGTAAGAGTTCGAGTCCAGCCAGTATCATCACCATCGTGTCGTCTGCTACATGGCGTAGGCGCTCATGTATCTATACAGACCTCGGTCTGTTGTGTTCTGGGTCAAGTCTGGTGATATTTCCCTACGCCACTTTCTGATGCCATCCTACAAAATATCTTCCCGTCTGCCTCTGCCACTGATCTTACTAGGGGTCGCGATTGTTCCCAGTTCCTCTCTTCTCATTCTCTGACCAGTGAACATGTTTTGGTCTCTTTCTATTCTAATGTTGTCAGGTCTTAGTCAGATATGACTGAGCTACCGTATGACAGTGGACGGTACTATCTGCTTTCTGTTAGCGCCGAATGTTGGGCGGTGCTCACCAAACCCGACACCCGACATTGTACCAACGGCTTCGGGCTGAGGGATGCAATTGGGAGGATACCAGCCTTATCCTAGTGCGAGGAAATGCAATCTAAAGACTAAATGTCATAGCAGGGCAGACCAGACCCTAAGCCTTGGTCGGCAACTGGTCTAGGATGGCAGCTCCGACAGGCTGACAGTTAGAGTATTGCTTTTGCTGCGTGACTTGTTCCAGGCGTATTAGTGTTACCTTTCCTCTGGAGTACACTAGACAGGCCGAGAGAGGGATCATGCTGCATGGGCAATACGTGGTCTCTAAATTCAGCCCAGGCTTTGTGTTATGGAGAGGTATAACTTCATTTCACAAACTATCGTCTGTCAAGACGGCGAGGTGCCAGTCAGTCATTCTACTTTCAATAACCTTTCCCAAGCACTCATTGTTAGTTAGTCTGACAGGTAAAGGTTTTCAAAACAAAGTTTTCTGATTGTGAATTTGAATAACGAATACACCAACAATAGATTGCACGATGCATGGCCTGTCATTTTCCCAACATTTGTCTCGGAAACCACAAGGTCTGTCTAATCTGTTTGTTCATATTCCAAGATTAACTGCTGTAGAGCAGAACAAGTTCGATATATCTGTGGGCCATTTTACTATAAATACGGGATCCGAGTGTGGTTTGCTTCTCACCGATCGATGGACACGAACAGTGGCTTGGATAGTTTTCTTAGGCGAGGGCTGAAAATCTTCGGTCCCGTGTACACGTTGCATAGTAAAACATGTCCTAGCATTTTTATAATCATAAACAGTATGTCGTATAAACTGCAGACACGAGGATAACATCAGATGGAAGATGCATCACTGAGTTAAAGAACAGAATAGGACAAGCAAAAACTGCATTCTATCAAATGAAGACCGTTTTGTGCAATAAGTCACTGCCCTTGAAAGTTAGAAAAAGAATTCGTGCATGTTACATAGAACCAGTTTTGACATACGGCTGCGAATCCTGGACAATTAGTAAATAGAAAAAAAAAACATTACTGGAAGCCTTGGAGATGTGATTTTATAGAAGAATGCTGAAAATTAATTGGACAGCTAAAATGAGCAATTAAGACCTTTTAAGGAAATCTGAGTCGAACAGACAGTTTGTCACAAACACCAGAAAGGGGCAGTCCCCCCCCCCCCCCCTCTCTCCCTCTCCCCCCCCCCCCTCTCTCTCTCTCTCTCTCTCTCTCTCTCTCTCTCTCTCTCTCTCTCTCTCTCTCTTGTTTTGTTTGTTTGTTGCCACGTTACGAGAAGACAAAAACTGGAACATGTTGTGACAACCGAAAAGATGTGCAGAAAGAGGAAGGCTGCGTGAGAAGATTCTTGATGGTCTTGTGTCATGGCACGGAAGGGAGTCAACATACGAATTGATCCATACCCGGGAAGGTTAACCCGGTCAACAAATACCCGCAGAAGTCGCATGTGTCGGCCTAACTGCACAAGAACGCAGCTCTGCTGTAAACAGGCACAACCCAATCACGAGAAGAAGATGAAGAAGAAGAAGAAGAAGAAGAAGAAGAAGAAGAAGAAGAAGAAGAAGAAGAAGACGAAGAAGAAGAAGAAGAAGAAGAAGAAGAAGAAGAAGAAGAATTGATCCATGAGGTCAGAGATCGTAATTTGTGAAGAAGCCACGCCAGTCGACAAGGTATTGGATGACGATAAGCTGCAGCAGTGGTAATATTTCACAATTAGACAACCAACCTACAAGGGTAAGTTAATAAGTAAGTCGCAAATGGCTGAAGAAAAATAACTAAATATCATAACAACTTGAAACCAGTCTGGGAGGACTAATAAAATGATGGGATAAGTGCATCAATGTTGGTGGAAATTATGTTGAGAAATAAAGGGACAATGTATGTATAAAAATAAACTGGTTTCAAGTTGTTATCATATTTAGTTATTTTTCTACAGCCATTTGTGACTTACTTATTAACTTACCCTCGTATAACAGCCTGTGTACAGTATGTGTGGATTACAGTGCAATAACATTACAATCCCTGCCGGTAAACCGAGTCCGGGCACAGTTGTGCGGGTCTTATTTGAAGTCCCAATAAAGACACAACCGGTTGAGAGTTCAATGCATAAATATGCAACATCTTCATCAACACCCTTGTCTGTGCGTGTTTTTCCAGCCTTGTTTTGCGGTTTTATTCGGACTCCTGCAACAGCCCGACAGTAACCCACTTTTTCCATACCCCCTTATATGAACATGGGGGGGGGGGGGGGGGGGGGGGCTGGATCACCCGTGGAAGCTTCTGTTTGCATATTGTTCTAAACTCCCCGTAATTCACTTGTATCCGCAGTTGTGTGTCTTGCAGGAACTGCACTGCTTTCTGCAGATGCTGCAATACTAGTTTCTCTAGGTTCTGCATTAATTTCTGTAGATGCTACACTACTATTTTCTATAGATACTGCACAACTACATTCAGCAGACGCTGAATTTGTGATCATAATTTGTGAAGAGGCCACGATGTGAAGGTACGATGAAATACCTTATGTGTTGACTGATTATGTCTGAAAATGCTGCCATCGCTTTCTCCTTCCTCTTTACTGTCTATCTATCTATCTATCTATCTATCTATCTATCTATCTATCTATCTATCTATCTATCTATCTATCTATCTATCTATCTATCTATCTATCTATCTATCTATCTATCTATCTATCTATCTATCTATCTATCTATCTATCTATCTGTCTGTCTGTCTGTCTGTCTGTCTGTCTGTCTGTAGATGCTGTAGACGCTGCACTATTTTCTGCAGATTCTTCAATTTTCTGCAGATTCTCCACTACTGGCTACAGATGCTGCCGGATCTAATAGCTGTGGAGTTGTGTAAATAGCTGTGAAGTTATGTAAATAGCTGTGAAGTTATGTAAATAGCGGCGTGGTCCTCGTATGGTTATTATCTAAATTGCCGGCTCTGTGGCGAAGGAGTAATCCCTCACACCGCATTCGGAACACAGCTACAGGCGATTTGGCAGTAGACTGTCTTGTGTTGGTTTCCATACAATGATAATAGTGCCAGTCGTTCAGAAAGCAACGAGAAACTACTGAATGTAATCTTGCCAATAAATCACAAAAAGCCAAAAACTGCTGGGATTAACTGCTACATCCTGTAAAAGATATGCAAACACCCTTTATTTATTATTTAAATTGTGATGTGATTCCTCAAAAAAGCGGTTGCCGTGCTCAATATAGTATTACAGATGCTTAAATAATAGAGCATTCTCTATCTTGTCAAGCAGTTGTCTAAGGAACGATGACGTACCTTATGTGTTGACTGATTATGTCTGAAAATGCTGCATCGCTTTCTCCTACCTCTTTACTGTTTGTCTATCTATCTATCTATCTATCTATCTATCTATCTATCTATCTATCTGTCTATCTATCTATCTGTCTGTCTGTCTGTCTGTCTGTCTGTCTGTCTGTCTGTCACCTAATTAAATACAAGAAGAGACACCCCACATTTTCATTTGCTCTATTGTCACAACGCCCTGTTCTCAGAATGTAGACACAATTACGAGTGTGGATGGAAATATGGAAATCTGTGGAATAAAGAGGTTTGGAATTGAGTATGCCCGAAAGAAAGTTGCCGCAGCGAGCAGGGGCGGGAGAAGTGAAAATGGGCGTTTCGAGAATTGGCTGTAACCGTATTCACAGCGAAGTTCCCGGAGATTGCGGAAATCGACATTGTTGATTCTCGGGCAGCAAAAATATGGAATGATGAAATGTGAAAGGAGAAATTGACAGAAGCGGCTTTCCTCCTTTAGTGGGGTAAATATGGTGAAGAGGGGAGGACATGGAGTTACCGCTGTTGAGGAACCTTGGATAATGGGTAGCTGCTGTTGTCAGTGTGGGCAGGGATCAGCTCGACTTGGGAGTTTAATGTTGTGTTTTTGTGTGGCTAGGTGGTGGTGAACCTAAAACATTCAAGTGGTGTTTGATTTAGACTCGGCCGGTGCCGCCACATCAGATGTCACAGGCATTCTAGAAACCGACACAGATGCAACCGAAGAACTAGAACCAGACATACTGAAAGAATAAATTATAGAAGCCGTCATATTAGCCCCATTGAACAAATCACCAGGACAAGATGAAATGCCAAATGAACTAATTAAAGCAGCAAGAGACGTAGGAACATGTAGAATGTAGAAGTTTATACAACAACAGTGAATGCATAGTGAGAGCAACTGGAGGACACTCAGAACCCTTCACCATAAGATCCTGAATTCGACAAGATTGTGTCCTGTCCCCTCTCTTGTTCATAACATATATAGACAACATATGTAAAGAAACCAGCCAAACAGAGACCGCAAGAACAGCGCATGACGAGAACATAGAAGATGAAACATCTGCAAATTACACCATTAGAGAACTTCTGTTTGCGGATGACCAAACACTAATAGCAAAATCAGAAGCTGAATTACAAGACCACGCGGATAGTCTAAACAAAATGTGTAGGGAACATAACATGAACATTGGCACAAGTAAAACAGAGGTAATGCCTATAACTAAAGAAGAAAAAAATCAGAAAAGGAGATCGAAAATAGATGCAATAAGGCAAATCAACTCATTGGACAAATGGCACCAATACTAAAGAACAAACATGTATCAATAACTACTAAGAAAGCACTTTACAACACAATTGTCCTACCAACTTTATGTTACCAATGCTAATCCTGGACAATGAGATAAAAGAGAAAAGAAAAATCACAACAACAGAAATGAGATTCCTGAGTAGAATACTCAATGTATCAAGAAGAGATAAGATCAGAAATGAAGAAATCAGTACTAAAGTGGGAGAGGGTGGGTGGGGGGGGGGGGTATAGCTGCGCTAGATTGTATTAGAAGGCAGCTAGTCGAATGGTTTGGCTATGCAAGTAGGTACCAACTAACAGTATACCACAACAAGCAATGATGTTCAGACCAGAGGGAAGCAGAGGAAGAGGCTGACCGCGTAAACGATGGACACAGGGAAGAACAGAGTCCATGGGAATATCGATATATGAAGCGCATTATCGGGCACTCTTCAGCTGTTTTACTTGCAAGGTACAAGAGAAACATGATGAGATGAGATGGATGCCGCCACATTCTTACATCTAACAATAATTATCCAGCCGCTGCTATGAATATATAGTAAAGTACTTAAGTTTACCACATGATTGGGGACAATTTATAGTAAAATACTGACGTTTACTGCATGGAAGAAATTAATGTATAGTAAGGCACTACAGGGAAAAGGATCATCAATAGTAACTGATAAAAACTGACGTTTAATGCATGATTGGGGACAATCTATAGTAAAGTACTGAACTTTACTGCATGAGCGGGGATAATTTATTAGTAAAATACTGGAGTTAACTGCATGGACGGGAACAATAGATAGTAAAGTACTGACGGTTACTGCATGGAGGAGAAAATCAATCATCACCATCTTCATCCAGTGGCTAGTCCCTGTGAGAACTTTCCGCACATGACAATCTTTCGAAATATTCCGATTGTCTAATTGAGTTGTTCTCAACCCTTTTTGGTACATGCACCCCTTCACCATATGTTCAGAATGTCACCCTCACCCCCCTCCCCTCCTTCCCATATACAGTATACCTAAAAATGGAAGCTAAATTTAATAACACATAATAGAACAAGTCTAGATGTCTAGATAAAACACGATTTGCGGGTCTACTTACGTTATAAAACGAATTTCAGAAGGGCGAGAAGTACAGAACCGTAAAGTATGGAGGGAAAAGCAATACCAAAGTAATCGGTTCTTGTATTAACGCGATCTTGAAATAATCTTAATTTCCCCCCACACCCACCCCCTTCCATGGAATCCCTAAAATTTCCCCACAGGTTGAGAACCACTGGTTTAGTTGATGTAAGGTACGTGTCGTTGTAGATATATGGCTGGTCTAATGTTTTTGCTCATCTAGCATGTGACCCATCTCGAAGTACTGAGGGTGTTCGAATGACTAACAATTTTCTTTACCGTCGATTTAGCGCGTCAGCTTCATGTTTTATTTTTTATTTTTAGATCACAGAAACCTGGGTATCTGCCTGGTTCTTCATTGTTTAGTCGTGAAACTGGTTTTCAGGGTCTCGTCGTCGTCTTTCCACCTTAAGTTACAGTGTACGTGTGTATTTCTATTAACGCGTTCTCTTCCGCCTTTAACTCATAGAAAACCCTATAAGCATCCCCACAGGCCCACGGGGCATACCGTGCTAACCCTATATTTTTACAAGACTAACCGGTATTCGAGAGATGATATGTTAATATCACGCTGGCCGTATTTATGCGTGCCATCTTTAAGTGTGCCGACAGGCTACCAGATAGTAAATTACCGAAGCTTACTCGCGTGGGATGGTTAGTGTGCCGAATTTGCACACGGAACTCCTGTTTTTCGTCCTTGTCCAAAAAGTCTAAGTATCCGTCTCATTATCCAAGAAAGCAGGAGGGCGTGTGATATCATTAGATACCCACGATTCTCGTGAACATTCCCTTGACTTGTGCTGCGATTCGAGCACTGCGCCCCTTGAGTGTGAGGTTGACATCGTAATATTCTAGTCACCGTCCCCTGGTCACAATATTAGTCATGCAGGTGTATTATGAACAGTACTGGAGTGCAAATTCCAGGGGGAGAGGAAAAAGGATATCCAAGAAACAACTACATCAAACAAGTGTTCTTTTGTGTTGTTTGACCATCAAGAATGATGATGACCATTCATTGCATCCAGTGGGGTTGAAAGTATGGAGCTTGAGTTCTAAGATGGCCGATAAGGCCTATTTTGGCTCGAAATGTTCTTTGACAATGAGGACAAAGAATGCTTGACGTTTCTAGTGGTTTTTCTGTTCTGTCCTTTCTTCACAGCTCTTGCAGTCCTGGTTGCCTTACAAACGACTGCACCCTTGCGTAATGATGCACGCCACGAATTTCGGTCTCTGGCTGCAGTCTCCCAGGTGTCATGATGAATTCCAAAAGCATTCAGTGAGATGTTCAGAGTGTCTTTAAAGCGTTTCCTCTGGCCACCTTGGGAGCGTTTACCACATTGCAACTCGCCGTAAAAAATTCGTTTAGGGAGCCTGTGATCTGGCATGCGAGTCAAGTGACCAGCCCAGCGAATCTGATTTAACGCTGATTTAACAAGTATGAACGAAACAATTACATTACACAGGCATGCATGAAACAACTACGCCACAGAGGCGTGCAAGAAACATTACACACAAGCATATAAGAAATAACTAAATCACACATGTATGTAAGAAACAACTACATCACACACGCATGAAAGAATCAACTACACCACACGGGCATGTGAGAAACAACTACATTACTCAGGCATGTAAGAAACAACTACATCACACAAGCATGTAGGAAACAGTAATTGTGCAAGGACCCTCTGCCTGTGGTAAACACACACAGGTATGACAGTCGTCGATGTCCTGTCCACCATACACCCATTTACACATCCCCCGTCCCTTCCTCGGCCATGGGTAGTCATAGAAACATGCAGGCGGAAATCACATCATGTGAGACGAGATGCATAAGAAAAGAAACTGGAAAAACCTAGAAGAGATAGAGATACAAATGAGAAACAAAGAACGAGTGTAGGGATAGCATCGATTACTGAGTTTATATAACACCAAACCATAACATGGTTGGAACATTTAGCTAGGATGGAACAAGATCAACCATCGGTTACAGCGTTATATATGAGACCATTGGTGTACAAGGCTAGGGGACGACCCATCAAATGCTAGAGTAAAAGAGACATGAGATGACAGCCATCAGACGACGAGTAAAAGAGACATGAGATGACAACCTATCAGACTACCAGATAGAGGAAAACAGACATGAGATGACAGCCATCAGACGACGAGTAAAAGAGACATGAGATGACAACCCATTAGACGGCTAGATAGAGTAAAAGGGACATGAGATGACAACCCAATAGACGACTAGATAGAGTAAAAGAGACATAAGATGACAACCCAATAGACGACTAGATAGAGTAAAACAGACATGAGATGACAACCCATTAGACGGCTAGATAGAGTAAAAGAGACATGAGATGACAGCCATCAGACGACGAGTAAAAGAGACATGAGATGACAACCCAATTAGACGGCTAGATAGAGTAAAAGGACATGAGATGACAACCCAATAGACGACTAGATAGAGTAAAAGGGACATGAAGATGACAACCCAATAGACGACTAGATAGAGTAAAACAGACATGAGATGACAACCCATTAGACGACTAGATAGAATAAAAGAGACATGAGATGACAACCCAATAGACGACTAGATAGAGTAAAAGAGACATGAAGATGACAACCCAATAGACGACTAGATAGAGTAAAACAGACATGAAGATGACAACCCATTAGACGACTAGATAGAGTAAAAGGGACATGAGATGACAACCCAATAGACGACTAGATAGAGTAAAAGAGACATGAGATGAAACCCAATAGACGACTAGATAGAGTAAAACAGACATGAGATGACAACCCATTAGACGACTAGATAGAGTAAAAGAGACATGAGATGACAACCCAATTAGACGACTAGATAGAGTAAAAGAGACATAGAGATGACAACCCATAGACGACTAGATAGAGTAAAACAGACATGAGATGACAACCCATTAGACGACTAGATAGAGTAAAAGAGACATGAGATGACAACCCAATAGACGACTAGATAGAGTAAAAGAGACATAAGATGACAACCCAATAGACGACTAGATAGAGTAAAACAGACATGAGATGACAACCCATTAGACGACTAGATAGAGTAAAAGAGACATGAGATGACAACCCATTAGACGACTAGATAGAGTAAAAGAGACATGAGATGACAACCCAATAGACGACTAGATAGAGTAAAAGAAACAGATGACAACCCATTAGACGACTAGATAGAGTAAAAGAGACATGAGATGACAACCCAATAGACGACTAGATAGAGTAAAAGAGACATGAGATGACAACCCAATAGACGACTAGATAGAGTAAAAGAGACATGAGATGACAACCCATTAGACGACTAGATAGAGTAAAAGAGACATGAGATGACAACCTATCAGACTACCAGATAGAGGAAAACAGACATGAGATGACAGCCATCAGACGACGAGTAAAAGAGACATGAGATGACAACCCATTAGACGGCTAGATAGAGTAAAAGGGACATGAGATGACAACCCATAGACGACTAGATAGAGTAAAAGAGACATAGATGACAACCCAATAGACGACTAGATAGAGTAAAACAGACATGAGATGACAACCCATTAGACGACTAGATAGAGTAAAAGAGACATGAGATGACAACCCAATAGACGACTAGATAGAGTAAAAGAGACATAAGATGACAACCCAATAGACGACTAGATAGAGTAAAACAGACATGAGATGACAACCCATTAGACGACTAGATAGAGTAAAAGGGACATGAGATGAACAACCCAATAGACGACTAGATAGAGTAAAAGAGACATAAGATGAGAACCCAAATAGACGAACTAGATAGAGTAAAAACAGAACATGAGATTGACAACCCATTAGGCGACTAGATAGAGTAAAGAGACATGAGATGACAACCCAATAGACGACTAGATAGAGTAAAAGAGACATAAGATGACAAACCCAATAGACGACTAGATAGAGTAAAACAGACATGAGATGACAACCCATTAGACGACTAGATAGAGTAAAAGAGACATGAGATGACAACCCAATAGACGACTAGATAGAGTAAAAGAGACATAAGATGACAACCCATAGACGACTAGATAGAGTAAAAGAGACATGAAGATGACAACCCATTAGACGACTAGATAGAGTAAAAAGAGACATGAGATGACAACCATTAGACGGCTAGATAGAGTAAAAGAGAATGAGATGACAACCCATTAGACGGCTAGATAGAAGTAAAAGAAACATGAGATGACACCCATTAGACGACTAGATAGAGTAAAAGAGACATGAGATGACAACCCATTAGACGACTAGATAGAGTAAAAGAGACATGAGATGACAACCCAATAGACGACTAGATAGAGTAAAAAGAGACATGAGATGACAACCCATTAGACGACTAGATAGAGTAAAAGAGACATGAGATGACAACCCAATAGACGACTAGATAGAGTAAAAGAACATGAGATGACAACCCATTAGACGACTAGATAGAGTAAAAGAGACATGAGATGACAACCCAATAGACGACTAGATAGAGTAAAAGAGACATGAGATGACAACCCAATAGACGACTAGATAGAGTAAAACAGACATGAGATGACAACCCATTAGACGACTAGATAGAGTAAAAGAGACATGAGATGACAACCCAATAGACGACTAGATAGAGTAAAAGAGACATAAGATGACAACCCAATAGACGACTAGATAGAGTAAAACAGACATGAGATGACAACCCATTAGACGACTAGATAGAGTAAAAGAGACATGAGATGACAACCCAATAGACGACTAGATAGAGTAAAAGAGACATAAGATGACAACCCAATAGACGACTAGATAGAGTAAAACAGACATGAGATGACAACCCATTAGACGAACTAGATAGAGTAAAAGAGACATGAGATGACAACCCATTAGACGACTAGATAGAGTAAAAGAGACATGAGATGACAACCCAATAGACGACTAGATAGAGTAAAAGAAACAGATGACAACCCATTAGACGACTAGATAGAGTAAAAGAGACATGAGATGACAACCCAATAGACGACTAGATAGAGTAAAAGAGACATGAGATGACAACCCAATAGACGACTAGATAGAGTAAAAGAGACATGAGATGACAACCCATTAGACGACTAGATAGAGTAAAAGAGACATGAGATGACAACCTATCAGACTACCAGATAGAGGAAAACAGACATGAGATGACAGCCATCAGACGACGAGTAAAAGAGACATGAGATGACAACCCATTAGACGGCTAGATAGAGTAAAAGGGACATGAGATGACAACCCAATAGACGACTAGATAGAGTAAAAGAGACATAAGATGACAACCCAATAGACGACTAGATAGAGTAAAACAGACATGAGATGACAACCCATTAGACGACTAGATAGAGTAAAAGAGACATGAGATGACAACCCAATAGACGACTAGATAGAGTAAAAGAGACATAAGATGACAACCCAATAGACGACTAGATAGAGTAAAACAGACATGAGATGACAACCCATTAGACGACTAGATAGAGTAAAAGGGACATGAGATGACAACCCAATAGACGACTAGATAGAGTAAAAGAGACATAAGATGAGAACCCAATAGACGACTAGATAGAGTAAAACAGACATGAGATGACAACCCATTAGGCGACTAGATAGAGTAAAAGAGACATGAGATGACAACCCAATAGACGACTAGATAGAGTAAAAGAGACATAAGATGACAACCCAATAGACGACTAGATAGAGTAAAACAGACATGAGATGACAACCCATTAGACGACTAGATAGAGTAAAAGAGACATGAGATGACAACCCAATAGACGACTAGATAGAGTAAAAGAGACATAAGATGACAACCCATAGACGACTAGATAGAGTAAAAGAGACATGAGATGACAACCCATTAGACGACTAGATAGAGTAAAAGAGACATGAGATGACAACCCATTAGACGGCTAGATAGAGTAAAAGAGAATGAGATGACAACCCATTAGACGGCTAGATAGAGTAAAAGAAACATGAGATGACAACCCATTAGACGACTAGATAGAGTAAAAGAGACATGAGATGACCAACCCATTAGAACGACTAGATAGAGTAAAAGAGACATGAGATGACAACCCAATAGACGACTAGATAGAGTAAAAGAAACATGAGATGACAACCCATTAGACGACTAGATAGAGTAAAAGAGACATGAGATGACAACCCAATAGACGACTAGATAGAGTAAAAGAGACATGAGATGACAACCCAATAGACGACTAGATAGAGTAAAAGAGACATGAGATGACAACCCATTAGACGACTAGATAGAGTAAAAGAGACATGAGATGACAACCTATCAGACTACCAGATAGAGGAAAACAGACATGAGATGACAGCCATCAGACGACGAGTAAAAGAGACGAGATGACAACCTATCAGACTACCAGATAGAGGAAAACAGACATGAGATGACAGCCATCAGACGACGAGTAAAAGAGACATGAGATGACAACCCATTAGACGGCTAGATAGAGTAAAAGGGACATGAGATGACAACCCAATAGACGACTAGATAGAGTAAAAGAGACATAAGATTGTCGTGTCCTCCTTTAAAGTGTCGTCCCTGGAGTGAGGAGATCCGACACCCACATTATAATATTATTTTCCTCTCAATATTCTGGAGAATCCACCAGCTTCCGTCCAACACACTCCATCAGCCTATGGACACCTTTTCCTATCACTCTCACACTGTCGTACTATGCCCCCTTCTCATACTTCCCCAACGCAACATACTCAACAACTCTTGCTTCTAGAAATTAATAAAGATTAATTTATTAAAATAAAAGTGTAACGTGTATGAGACGTGTATGCGAAGAAAATGTGTGACGTGTTCTATAAAGTGTGTAGACTCTGTCTCTCAGACATCAACTCAGTCAGCTGATCACAGCAAAGATAGACCACAGCACGTTACGTCAGAACAAGTACGTCTCACCCGTTGCCGAAACCATCTTGCCGGATACTGCTTTGCCTCTGTAGACCTCTGGTAATCCAATTTCATGAACATCCGAAATAGACACCGGTGGTATTAAGAGTTAATCAGGGACCGGTTGCACCCTACACAATGTCCGTTCCTAATGTTCCTAAACAAACTGCACAAGTCTTTTGCAGTGTGTACGCAGTTAGTTAGTTAGTTAGTTAGTCGACAGATCATCCTTGTTGCACATCGAACCATTCAGTCCATAAGTGCTAATTACTAATGTTAATTGTTACTGTACTAACACTAGGTACTCTTAGCCGGTTCTCATTTAGTTACTACTGTCTGATGCTGGTGGTGCATCAGTAATCATCACTATCTTTGGTGAATCAACTTCCTTCTAGCGTAAGTTACGTTTCTGTATGCAACTTTATTGACTCTTGAACTGGTGTTCTTCAGAATGGGTTTTTTAATTCTTTCCCAAAACTTGTAGAGTTTCCTTGGATCTGGTAGGGAACCTAGGATAGAAACAACACATCTGGTGATAGTACTAGTCACTGATCCCTTCGGCTGAGTGTAAGCCTATCACCTTGCTTAATGATCTTTAGCTAACTAGACTTAGTCATAGAGCAGATTAGCTACCCACCTAGAGTCGAATCAGGCTAGGACAAAGAAAAAATATCAGCAAACAGAATGCGGAACCCCGCCCACCAGGGACACCTACGGGAAGATCCCAATTATCCTTCATTACTCAACTCTCAACTAGTAAAGCTTATCAACACTTCACTAATCTATTTTAGCTAACAGAGCCAAGTATCACTTCACTACTCTAGCTAGTTTCCACTAACAGTGCTAATCATCACACTATAGTTTAACACGGCTACTGCCTAAAGTAATTATAACGAATATATTATAATAAGTTATACCTTAAATGGCACTACTGCAGTCCTATAAATCATATCTACATCTGCCATATAGGCACGTGTAAAATTAAGTCACTAATTAACACACGGTAGATATTATTTCCACTGGCACTGCAGTGCCCTGCACTCTGTCTAGAGCATTATTCAAGTCCACCCTAGTTGATCTCAACTCGAGTTTATATGGCAAACTACCAAAGTTGTCCACGTGACGTTATCCTTTACTCCCCCACACAGGTGGCACAGTGGCAAATCATCCCCTGTCAAGAACTATTTTCCTGGCTTAAATCCTGTCAAAGTTGTCAGTAATTGCCTAGATTCTCAAAACAAGCCAGCTAGTTTCTGTAAACTCCCAACAAAGAGTTTCGATACCAAGCTGCCGATCATCTTGATGTTCCGGAAACCAAGAATTGACAGATGCACTGTTTTCCGTACTAGGTACTTCCGTTTTACATCTGCCCCTGTGATCTCACGCTTCCATCTGCATTCAAATGTTGACAAACTTGTCACTCTTCTGTTCCGTGGTGACAATCCCAGCAGCCATTTCCGTCTGATGTCCGCCAGTATAGATGACAAACGGAACCATTCCATATCCTTCTCCCTCACCACCAAATGTGTTTATGGGCTGACACGATGTAACCTGTACAACTGTGTTTACTCTGTTAGTACAAATAGATGTCGCTGGTCGATCGTCCGCTTAATCCGAAAATCCTCTGTAATAATCAACCGGATAAACACACGGTTTCATTTTGTGACAAAGATGACAACCCAATAGACGACTAGATAGAGTAAAACAGACATGAGATGACAACCCATTAGACGACTAGATAGAGTAAAAGAGACATGAGATGACAACATAATAGACGACTAGATAGAGTAAAAGAGACATAAGATGACAACCCAATAGACGACTAGATAGAGTAAAACAGACATGAGATGACAACCCATTAGACGACTAGATAGAGTAAAAGGGACATGAGATGACAACCCAATAGACGACTAGATAGAGTAAAAGAGACATAAGATGAGAACCCAATAGACGACTAGATAGAATAAAACAGACATGAGATGACAACCCATTAGACGACTAGATAGAGTAAAAGAGACATGAGATGACAACCCAATAGACGACTAGATAGAGTAAAAGAGACATAAGATGACAACCCAATAGACGACTAGATAGAGTAAAACAGACATGAGATGACAACCCATTAGACGACTAGATAGAGTAAAAGAGACATGAGATGACAACCCAATAGACGACTAGATAGAGTAAAAGAGACATAAGATGACAACCCAATAGACGACTAGATAGAGTAAAAGAGACATGAGATGACAACCCATTAGACGACTAGATAGAGTAAAAGAGACATGAGATGACAACCCATTAGACGGCTAGATAGAGTAAAAGAGAATGAGATGACAACCCATTAGACGGCTAGATAGAGTAAAAGAAACATGAGATGACAACCCATTAGACGACTAGATAGAGTAAAAGAGACATGAGATGACAACCCATTAGACGACTAGATAGAGTAAAAGAGACATGAGATGACAACCCAATAGACGACTAGATAGAGTAAAAGAAACATGAGATGACAACCCATTAGACGACTAGATAGAGTAAAAGAGACATGAGATGACAACCCAATAGACGACTAGATAGAGTAAAAGAGACATGAGATGACAACCCAATAGACGACTAGATAGAGTAAAAGAGACATGAGATGACAATCCATTAGACGACTAGATAGAGTAAAAGAGACATGAGATGACAACCCAATAGACGACTAGATAGAGTAAAAGAGACATGAGATGACAACCCAATAGACGACTAGATAGAGTAAAAGAGACATGAGATGACAACCCATTAGACGACTAGATAGAGTAAAAGAGACATGAGATGACAACCCATTAGACGGCTAGATAGAGTAAAAGAGCATGAGATGACAACCCATTAGACGGCTAGATAGAGTAAAAGAAACATGAGATGACAACCCATTAGACGACTAGATAGAGTAAAAGAGACATGAGATGACAACCCATTAGACGACTAGATAGAGTAAAAGAGACATGAGATGACAACCCAATAGACGACTAGATAGAGTAAAAGAAACATGAGATGACAACCCATTAGACGACTAGATAGAGTAAAAGAGACATGAGATGACAACCCAATAGACGACTAGATAGAGTAAAAGAGACATAAGATGACAACCCAATAGACGACTAGATAGAGTAAAACAGACATGAGATGACAACCCACCAGACCACTAGATAGTGTAAACGAAACATGAGATGGCAACCCATCAGAAGAATTTATTAAAACAAAAAAACCCGAAGAAGTCAAATATGATGTTACCACCAACAACATTAGCCAAAATATTTTTTTTTTTTTTAATTGCATCCACTTTCTGCCAGCGACGCTTCACAGCAGTGACAGTAGGACAAAGAAGAAGAGGAAGTGAGACGGCGCAAAATTTAAAACTCAAAAGTGTTACTGTATAGGGGTTTAAGGCCAACTGATCAGCTTTCTTCCTTGCTCGGCATTCAGTTACCACACAAAAATCGACGGTTTCCAGCGTGATTCGTATAAAGGTACACGCCCCTTATTGATTCTGTATTGATTTCTAGATTTGGAGGCTGTTATTGAATTGTCTTGACTACTGGGTTGGGTTTTCCTTTCTGGGACAACAGTGGTTAGCGTGAACGATGTGACACTTATGTCCCTCCTTGCAGCAACATCAACTGTGTGTGTACACATTCGTCCTTTTTACCGCGCGTCTCCAGAAAATGGTCAGCATTGATTGAACGTCGAGGTGCTTATCTACTGTTGTTTCATTGGATCTTGTGTGTGGTCGCTTTGATTGTTAATGTGTAATTTTATAATACATATTTCATTTGTGTTGGAATGGAATGTAAGGGAGAGAGTGCTGAAATGCTATATAGAACCAGTTTTGCTGTATGACAGTGAATCTTGGAATGTAAATGAACAAATTAAGAAGAAATTAAAAGCAACAGAAAGGTGGTTCCTGAGACAGACGGATGTTGCGAATTCCTTGGACTGTCAGAGTAACTAACCACGATTGCCTGAAACAGGCTAATGAAACTAGAACATTATATACAAGAATATTACATTATATACAAGAATAAAACATTATATACAAGAATAAGAAAGAGAAACATATTTCTTCGGTCATGTGATGAGAAACGAGGTATTGGAGAACATCGTGACAACTGGAAAGATCGAGGGAAGATAGGCAGAGGCAGACCAAGAGAAATTATGCTGGATCGATTGATACGGTGGCATAGAGGAATATCACCAGCAGAGTTGATCCAGAACACGAAAGAGCGAGATCTACGGAGAGCCATGAACGCCTACGCCAGCTGGCAGGGCACTTGATGATGGTGATGATGATTGCAATATTGCTGAATAAGAATTGTATAATTGTTGCCATGGTGTTTGTACTATATCTGGCAGTCTGCAAACTAGCTTACCAGTCTATCTGATTGCATGCCTGATTCTTTATCTTTACATAAAGTCTGTATGCCTAGCTACCAACATATCTGTCTATCTAGATACTTGTCTGTCTGTCTAGCTAGATACCACCACATCTGAAATGCCTCTAAGTTACCTTGTATTTTTCATTTCTGTTTAGAGATTATGTGTTAGGAGCTGTCGTGTTACACACTATTTATATCTATCTGTCATGGATGTCACGGACGAACAGACAGACAGTCATCGAGGGATACATAGACAGAAAGAAAGTCAGACAAACACTGGGGTCTAAGTTTCATTCGCAGAAGTGGCAGTGTTCGTTTCTCCGACCAGAACGGTTCCGTCTTCGACCTAGTGTCATGAAATAGGCATGCGAACATACGTGGGGTTTCTCTGACAGTTGTCAGGGAACGAAAGTTAACGAGGAAGGGAACAGACCACCCAACCTCGTCTTGCCGCGGTCTAGATTATATGAAGACCCACCACTGCACACCCCAAACGAAGTTAAGCTGTAGGATCACCTTTACAAACATAATAATACTTGTGTCTGCTCATGATGCGAATACTAATAATTATATCAAAGGACAACTAGTATAATAAACATTCTCCTAACTGGTACTTTGCCGGCTCCATATCGAAGAGGTGACGGGCGCGGTTCGTGATCCCGCATACCAGCGTTTGAAACACAGCTGCGCGCGATTTGGCAGTATACCTCGATGCGTTGTTTGTTTTTACGAATTGGTATGGGTGCTGATTGTTCAGAAAGCAATGGCAGGCTACTGAACGTAACCTTGCCAGGAGATACAACAGCAAAAAATGCTGGTGTTGACTGCAACGTCCTGTAAACGATATGCAAGTAACTTTTTAACTGGTACTTTACATCGACCTTAGCCACTTATAATTGCCATATCAATAAATTAGTTTTGGTGAGTCGTGTTATTATTGCACATTTTCCGTGCGTTTAATACTTATTGGAGGGCAAGGTTGAGGGAAAGCGAGCAAGAGATAGACAACGATACAAGTGGGACGATAACATCAAGAGATGGACGTACATCAATCTAACAAAATGTACAGTCAGGGCGATAGACAGACAGTGTTGGAGATCCATTCAGCCAACTTTCATTGTGGAGACGGCACCTGATTGATTGAATACATTTGTTTCTGTTGTCATTATTGTCTAAGATTAGCTTCTTAAATAATGCATGAAGGGAATAATGTATGAGAACAGAGAGATGATAAGCGCAGGATGTCAAAATAAAAGTCCGTTCGTTCGCTCATTCGATGTATTTACAATCATGTACCCGTCATAACTGTTTATATATCTTCTGTAATCCGTGCCTCCTTCTCCTGCCTGCCTGCCTGCCTGACTGTCTACCGCCTGCAGACACTGTCATTATCGATCATTTCTGGCCAATTGCTGTCCACAGTCTGGTGAAGCAGGAAGATTACAGGTGCCAGAAGTGTTTACAGAAGGGCCACTTCACTTACCAATGTCCGGGCAAGAGGAAGTACGTGGAACGTGACTCCCGCACTCGCCTGATGAACAAGCGGCTCAAGATGGACGAGGAGAAGGCCAAACTGGACGCGCTGTGAGTCATTTAATTGTGCATGTTTTCCTTTCGCTTATTCTCGTGTTCTTATCATGGTGTTTGTAAAGTGACACTACATTTTGTATGTAGAACACATTTGAACAATGAAGTGAAAGAAAATGTGCTCCAGTCCTTCGTGAAGCAATATATAGCTAATGGCTGTCGTCTGCTGGAGTAATTCTTTGCAATCCAGACAAAATGGTTATCAACGGAAGAAAGCATTCTTTTTTTCAAATTTGTTATACTTACAAGGTGTAGTGAGACTTTACAAACACCATGTACTGTAGGCTTTAGAAGAAATGAAAAAATAAAGTTACGGTCAGTGTGGGTGTGGTGCTTTCTTTGTGTATGATAAGTAAGTAAATGTCTCTTTGAGCAAACGAAAGAAGAAGATTAAAGGTCTCTTTCACGCGCCTTAGGCGCATTGGCACTTTACAACACAATCTTCCTATCAACTCTATGTTACCAATGACAAACCTGGACAATGACAGAAATAGAGAAGAAAAATCACAACAACAGAAATGAGATTCCTGAGAAGAATACTCAATGTATCAAGAAGAGATAAGATCAGAAATGAAGAAATCAGGACTAAAGTGGGGGTTATAGCTGCACTAGATTTCATTAGAAGGCAGCAAGTAAAATGGTTTGGCCATGTAAGTAGGTTACCAACAGTATACCACAACAAGCAATGATGTATAGACCAGAGGGAAGCAGAGGAAGAGGCCGACCACGTAAACGATGGACGCAGGGAATAACAGAGTCCATGGGAATATCGATATATGTAGCCCATAAGCGGGCACTCTCCCGCTGTTTATACTTCACCTCTACACCGCAAGATACAAGAGGAACATGATGAGATGAGATGAGGCAGGACGCATTGGGCATGTGTTGCTAGACTCATATTTTGATAGATCAATCGGTGGGTGATGTGGTCAGTATCATACCAGGCCGCCTTTACTTCCAAAGACGTTTCTTGGTACCCATTTTAGGCTAGCTCGACCTGGTGGCTTAGGTCAATTTGAAGTTGCACCGCTGCGGATCGAACTCATGACAACCAGGCCGGAAGGGGATGGCTAACCATTACACTACCGCAGCTCGCTTGTGTGTGTGTGTGTGTGTGTGAGAGAGAGAGAGAGAGAGAGAGAGAGAGAGAGAGAGAGAGAGAGAGAGAGAGAGATGTTGTATATTAAAGTGGGTAATATTAACAGTCCATTGGACTAATAGAACACGAACAGATCTATCCATCGGGAACTCAATGCTTCTGAAGACTGGGTAATAAGACACAATCATTAGAAAATGACCTACTTTGGAAACGTAAGAAGACACGAATCGACCAGAATGGATCACTGAAGGGAAGTACATTGGAAGAAGACAAATCCCTCAGGGGCAGATAACATTCATGATGTGGTAGATAACTTACACATGGCAGCAATAGAGGCAGGGCGTTTGGCTTAAGACGGAGAGAGAATTCGAGACTTTTCTGCGCTGGTCGTGAGGGGAGAAAAGCTGGAGTGTGTCGCTGCAACGGGAGGGTTGGAGATGGGAGAGGAGATATAGGGGAAAGACCAAGAGAGATGATTGTGAATAGTTTGACATCATTGCATTCTGGAACGTCGGTACCAGAAATGACTGACAGCTCAAGAGACTGAAGGTTGTGGACAGACATGCACACCAGCGTCACGGCGGCTGTGAACATCATGATCACCAGCGTCACACGGCTGTGGACTGGCATGCTCACCAGCGTCACAAGGTTGTGGACAGTCACACTTACCAGCGCCAGACGACGTGGACATCATGATCACCAGCGTCAAACGGCTTTGGGCTTTTAAGAAGAATCTATGGGAGAGAAGTTCTATACAGGGCAGGCTGCTGGCGGATGATTTTGAGATGACCAATTCGAATATTGCTATGCCTTTATCGATCACCGGCTCTGTGGTGATGGAGTCACGAGGCAATTCGTACTCCCGCATACCGCGTTCGAAACACAGCTGCGAGCGATTTGGAAGCAGACCGCCTTGCGTTGGTTTCAATATAAAGGGATGAGTGCCAGTCGTTCATAAAACAATGGCAAACTACTGAATGTAAACTTGCCAAGAAATCACAAACAGCCCTCAAATGCCCGGGTTTTCGCTGTCATTTTCTTTTATGGTTTAATAAAAAGTTGCTTAAAAGTCGACATGGTCGACTTCATTGCACCGGGTGTTATCCCACATGGCTCAGCCTCTTTCCGCAGCGCGGGAAGCGTCGCACGAAGCACGAACTCTGTTGCTCCAGCGACGACCCTAAAGAGCCTCCGAAAAAATACACTCATGAACCGAAGGACGCTGTCCGGAATCGAAACCACAATCTTTGAAGCCCGAGTCAGTGTCAGAGTCTTGCGTAGAGCAAGATAAGTAGCTCGTTTACTGGCAAGTGTGAAGCAGTATCTAACTATCAACTCACACGAAGTGAATATCCGAACCTGTTATTTACAAGCTTTATTTACGCGCTGCATTCATTATCGCACAGACATCGCGCAATGACAATCCATAGCAATCATTACGGCATGAACAATATCAATACAATACATACGGATACATGCAATCAATATACAGATCACTTACAAGCCAAAATACTCAAGCGTTCGAACCAGTCTCCCACTGTCGCACAGGCTAGCTCTCAATGCAGATTCAAAACCACTCGCAGACTCATGCGACCTGCTCATACAAACACCTAACCCGGTTTGACTAGCCTTTCGTTCTACACGCTAGTCGGCGCTCAAGTCCGCTGGTGTGACCCCTGCAAGGTTCACGGGGCGTACCGTACGACCAGCGGTTGTTTAAGCGTCGCTCAGTTGCTGTGCTTGGCTGCTTATACGGGCGTCGTCGAAGACGCCGCATTCCCTCTGCAGTGTTTAACATCACTCAGGGTTGTGTGTTGTTATGTTGCCTGGCGTTGGTACAGACAACGCGTCGCAACCTCAGATGTGAGATCTTGACACTCTCCACACCCCCTTTTCATGAAAGGATTTCCTTTCATGCACAATATATATATATAGGTGTTATTAAACTTGTCAAAATCGAACATTGTATAACTTAGTAGTTATTATAAATATATACAGGTGAATAGTAAACAATATGTATACAACAATTATGTTGCACCATGAAGTACAACCGTCAAGTACAATCTATTTAATGGGCATTACCTCGCTGTGACACAGCTAGTCCGGTAGGTATCGGCTAAACTGGCCCCTACCTCAACAACCAAAAACAAAAATACTAAACTCATCAGGTCAAGCTGTGAGCATCTCCCTCTGAGATAGCTCCGTCATCAGACCTCTGTTTAGAGTTTCTAATGAAGGTCAACAGTTTTGGCAATATATTGTCCATATATAAATGACGTCACATTGACATGTTATCTATCAAGCACACATGTGAATGGTTACAATACATATTTACACATCACCACGAATTTAGAGTAATGTCACCTGGTTATTATACAAAACATTTAGGAACAATAATTTATCGTCGTTTACAAGACATAAATTACAATTGCAAATTTATTTCTTAGTGTCATAATTTGATACTTATTGACAAATGTGCACAAAAAGTCACGTTTGTAAAGAAGTAATCAAGTTACGATGCTGAGATTACATATTATAAATATCGACATATACAATTCCGTATATGGACATATTTTAAATCACATTTTAATACAATTGTCATAAATTTATAGACTTTTTAGCGTAGTCTGCTAACTTTTAAATTAATATGCAAAAAATACCGGAAGTATACAGCTGTACTATTTTACACATGTGTTGTGGTGTAATTCACACGACGTTGTTCCGTTCTGGATGGATATTATATAAACGGAGTAGTAGTTGTTACTATCAGCTGTTGGATCGTCTCTTCCGCCTTCTGCTCGGATTGTAATGTCGCAGTCATCTTTCGTACCTTGTTAAAACGTCTTGGACACATCGGTCTGGATACATTCAGGATTACTTCATGCTGTAGTAGCTTGGTAAGTTCCTGGATCTTGTCGTGTTGTCCAGTGACACTTGTATTTGTAGTGTCCACTTGTTACAATATTTATGTATTTACAATAATAATTACATTCTTTCTCATATCTCACAGTTATACAACACCTTAGTTTACATAATAATGATTCCATTCTTTCACATATCTCACAATTATACACGCATTCATTCGCATAATAATGATAATAATAAGAATACAAATATGTACACATGTTATATACATTGGGAGATACAATCTACCCTATCACATTGTTGTACACAGCGTTACTGACACATTGTCACAATTGGCTGTGGTACTGAGCACTATCTACGTTGCAGTTTTATACACCCTCTACACTGTGCTCTGGTGTTGACTGGGTATTAGGTTCGTCGTATGGACATCTCGACAAAAGATCTGCAAGACAGTTTTGGGAACCCTTTATATGGTTAATCTCATTGCTATAGTCCTGCAGAAGAAGGGACCATCTTGCCACCTTGCTGTTACTTGGCGTTCCTCTGGTAACAATTGTCAGCGGACTATTATCTGTTTCAATAATGAAATGTTTACCTAACAAAAATCTAGAGAGTTTCCGTACCGAAAATACCATGGCAAGAGCCTCGAGTTCCGGCGTACTGTAATTTCGTTCGCTGGTGTTCAGTTTTCGAGAGACGAAGTATACTGGGTACAAGATTTGGTCGTGTTCCTGTAGAAGCACACCTCCAATGGCTACGGAGCGCGCGTCACATCTTAATCTAAAAGTGATTGCTGTGCTTGGCTGCTTATACGGGCGTCGTCGAAGACGCCGCATTCCCTCTGCAGTGTTTAACATCACTCAGGGTTGCGTGTTGTTATGTTGCCTGGCGTTGGTACAGACAACGCGTCGCAACCTCAGATGTGAGATCTTGACAGTCAGACAGCTTGACCACTTCGCCACGGAGCCTCCCAAATCTTCCAGATCATCTAGGGTTTAATAGTAAAGTGCAATGTCTCCAAGTGGCTTTGCGAAAATTATATACATGTAATTTATAGTTAGTTGCATATCCTTTAAAGGGCGTAGCAGTTAACTCCAACAATGTTTGTGTTTGTTGTTTATGATTCCAGGACAAGCTTACGCTGAAGTTTGCCATTGTTTTCTGAACGACATGCACTCATACCATTGTGTGGAAACCAACGCAAGGCTGTCTGCTACCAACTCGCCCACAGCTGTGTTTTCGAACGCGATATGCGGGATTACAAATTGCATTTGTAGCTCCCTGGCCACAGCGCCGACTGTTGATACAATTTACAGTTGTAAAGAAACTGTGTAGAGTTATAACCAGATCACAACGAAACAAATATTTCTGTGCTTGCTTTGGGCTCAAGCGTAGTCCATACACGTGCTCTAACTTTTAGTGGACTGGACTGATTTTTGCGTGTGGATTAGCTTTCCTTATTATCAGTGTCCCTCGCCATCACGCGAACCAATTCTGATTTCTTACATACTTGTAATTCACGTCCTTAAGTCAAGGACGAGAAGTCGACATTTTAGTCCAACTGACATGTGTAGGGGTTGAATCGTTTACCTCGTCATCAGCACCTGGAAAGTTTAAGAGGGATCGGTACTGACCCATTCGACCATGCTGACCTCACATAAAATTTGTTGGATTAAAAGCAGCGATAAACATTCGCTTTTCTGCTAGAATAGGGCCCCAACTCGCTGGCTCTTTTATGAACTATATGTCGTCCGTTAAACGCTGTTGAGAGAGTGGCACCAATGAATGGAGGTTAGGGACAGAAATAACGCAACCATACTAATTGTCATCAATTACGGACATAATGGCAGTCGACAGGTGAAAGTGGCTGGCCCTTGTAATGACATGTAATGTGCTCCGGTAGAGAAACAACAGAGGCATGCCGTGTGACGTGCTTTGATTTGCAATTTAATTTTTAAAAGATAAATTTTTGGGGAAAAAAAATATGTGATTAACACGTTGGGCATCTTGGTTTGGCTTAAATTTGAGGGATGGAGATCTACTAATCTAGTTTAGGACAACATTTCTTGGGCCAATTCTGATGTACAAAAGCAATTCATCGACAGTTAGCAGACAAGTGAAGAATTATGTGAAAGCCGTTGAGGAATGCTGAGATCACCAAGGACGGATAGAAAGAGGAATGAATATATCGTGAAATATACTCACAGTGAGAACTTGTTACATGCATCAGAAGAGGACAGTCCGCATTCTTTGACCATGGCATAAGAAGGGGAAAGCTGGAGTTATGTCGTTAAAACCGGCAGGTTGGAGGGTAGGAGAGTCAGGGGGAGACCAATATAGAAGATGCTGCACAGTTTGGCAATGTACATACGGGATCATCAACGCCACATGACATGGATGGAGATTGCACTATCGAACAGAGGACATCCAATTAACCAGCTAATCATACAGGATGCAGAGGGCCATTTGGTTTCTGAGATACTCGAGTCGAATAGAATTGCAGAGAATAGAGGACGGTGAGATGACAAGAACTGAGGTCTTAAGTACCGGTCTCCAGACTGCCTAACCTGATGACCATAATAATGCTGGTTAACAGTGTATGCCCCCCTCCCTTTTGTGTGTGTGTGTGTGTGTGTGTGTGTGTGTGTGAATGTCACGTGACCAACTTAATTACACATCTGTAACAGTGTATTGTATTGTAACAGTGTAACTAGGTATGGCCCGTGTCAGAGGTCACCGTTCATCAACACCGTACATTGCTCCGATGACTCTTCATGATGAGACGGCAGGGGGAGACAAGCCTGTAACCGATCAAGCTATGGACGTCTGGTCCGTGCTGGTATAGCGGTTATCAATTACATAACTTCTACCGCTGGTTTCTGGCATACATCCACACCGATGAAATGCCAGTATAAATACACACTATACCGCAGTTCCCTCAAAGCTTCCCAGAAACTAAATTCAACTGAACGAATCAACTGACTTCTCAGATCAATGATTAACTTTACTTTATCACGCTGTCTTCTAGTTGCTTTACTTATTCAGTGATAATAGGGGAGATTTGGTCGCAACAGACGAACAATATCCCCGGCGGGCCTATTCTCGCTGGTCGCGGGATCCGCACAGTGTCATGTAGGGAGATTTGTTCGCAAGAGACGAGCAATATCTCCGGCGGGCCTATTCCCGCTGGTCGCGGGATCCGTAAGTCAGACAGGGAGTCTGACGGTAGTGCACGCTTACATCGGTCCGGACACTTACATATGAGAGGTGTAAACGCTCGTACAAGTCCAGACACTTGCTAAAAGGTCCTCTGCTGTGGAATATGGCTGAACGCCTCTAAGCCAGGCCCACGGATGCGAGGGTCTGACCAACCTGCTCTTGGAGGTGAGATTCACCTCCGGCTCTTGGAGGTTTGACGTGAGCCGCCATCGTCTGCAGCCTGCCTTGTTCCAGACGAACTGTTTATCCTTTTCTCTGGAGAAAACAAGACAAGGCCGAGAGAGGGAACATGCTGCATGGGCAACACATGTTCTCTGAATCCACGCACAGGCATTGTGCGATGGGATTTTGGCCAATTCCAATCCACATACTTTCGTCTGTCAAGACGGCAAGGTGCCACTCACTCACTATGCCCTACTCTGGCCTGAGTGACCCTTGGCGACTCTCTCTCTCTCTCTCTCTCTCTCTCTCTCTCTCTCTCTCTCTGTCTCCCTCTCTCTGTCTGTCTGTCTGTCTGTCTGTCTGTCTCTCTCTCTCTCTCTCTCTCTCTCTCTCTCTCTCTCTCTCTCTCTCTCTCTCTCTTCTCTCTCTCTCTACGTCCTTGACTCTGCATTTGCATATCCAACTCTGCATTTCCTAAACGAGAACTGATTCTGCCTTCATCAACTCTGCAATTCGGCCCGACTGAACGAGTCCCCGCATTACTTCTGAACGAACCTCTGCATTTGTTTTGACCCCCCCCCCCCCCCCCCCCCCTCCGTACCTTTTCTGAACTTCTGCTGTCTCTATGCACCCACCCCCCCCCCCTCTCTCTCTCCTTTTTTCTGCTGTAACGTGCTCTTCTTAAATACCCCTAAACACTCGTTAGCGGCTGATTGCATCATGCTTTTCTCTTCAAACTAGAAAGTTGGGTTGGGGCACGCTTTCCTTGTTGAACACTCTAAACTTCTAAATACCCTTCTCGAACCAGACACAATTAACATGAGAATGTTACGACTTACGATCGTCACGTCACGTACGACTTGATCGTCCACGCAACACACCCGGCTTGTTGACTTCTCTCAACCAAACTCAATAAACCCAACTGAGCATCCTACACTTCTGGTTCAACCGCGCACCTTGTTCTACCCCGAAAAACACTGACTTACTGGGTTTGAGTAACCAACTATGAGGCATGCTGAACTGGGTGTGTGGATCCGCCATACCCAGCCTACTGTTACCCTGATGATGATAACTGACATTGATAATTATAACGATAATAATAAGGGCGAATATAGTCTAAACTCTAAACGAATTGTGTAAGGAACATAACATGAAAATTAGAATAAGTAAAAAGAGGTAATTACTATAAGCAAAGAAGAAACATCAACAAGGATTCATCTACAAGAACACCGCATGAAACAAGTAATGAGCTTCAAGTACTTAGGAAGTATAATATCATCAAATGGCAAATCAGAAGACAAGATCGACAATAGATGCAATAAGGCAAACCAACTCGTTGGGCAAATGGCACCAATACTAAAGACCAAACACGTATCAATAGTTGCTTAGAAAGCACTCTACAACACAATCTTCCTACCAACTCTATGCTACCGATGCCAAACGTGGACAATGACAGAAACAGAGAAAAGATAAATCACGACAACAGAAATGCGATTCTTGAGGGGGACCTCAATGTGTCAAGAAGAGAGAATAAGAAATGAAGAAATCAGGACTAAAGTGTGGGAGTTACAGCAGCGCTGGGTTTTATCAGAAGGCAGCAGGTTAAATGGTATGGCCATGTAACTAGATTACCAATTAACAGTATACCACAAGAAGCAATGATGTACAGACCAAACAGAAGCAGAAGAAAAGGCCGGCCTACGTAAACGATGGACAGAGGGAATAGCAGAGCCTATGGAAATCTCGATGCAAGAAATCCATAAACGAGCACTCTCCCTGCTTTTTATGCTTCACCTTGACACCGCAAGGTACAAGAGAAACAAGGTGAGATGAGATTAATAAGGGCGATGATAGTTATGTTATGATGAATTTCAACTGTTCTGTATGGGCCTTTAAATGTTTGAGGGCCACGTGGTAGTGAGGTGTGTAGCACTCCTGTCTGCCGGCCGGCGGGTACTGTGTTGTAACATTGACATGGACTCCCGTTTCGACACAGCCCAAATTAGATACCACGAGGTGTCATGGGAAGTAAAGGCTACATATTAACCGCATCACTCATCGAGAACTGATTAAACTATGAGACTTCCTCCGAAGCCGGAGAGTAACTGCCTGCAGGGCGAGGAACCACCAGTCTGCACACCAATAAGCCAGACATGGCACAACGGATACTCACGCAAACCTCAGATCTGGTATGACATCACACTGATGTTGGACAACAGGATGCCTTCATCCGACATACAGGACTTCACGCTGGAGTTCACAGCCAGCGAACACAAGCAAGCAAAACTATGAGACTGACATCATAAAGCCAGTACGCCTCAACGAGTGTAGGAAGGTTCTTTGCTGTTTTCTTATATACCCAGTACTCTTATAGGCGTACGCAAGGGTCCTTCTTTTACTTAGTTTTACGTTCTGTTTACTTAGTTGTGCGTCCTTTTCCCTTAGGTTTACGGTCCGTTTTCCTTAATTTTATGTCCTTTTCCCATAGTTTCCTGTATTTTACGCCATAATAACTTTATTTTTGGACCTCTTTACATAGTTTATGTCCTTTATTTTCAACCTAGTGTTACGTCCATTTTTGATTGTTCGTACAGGAAACAGAACGTCTCGTCGTCATCAAAACAAGGAAACAAATATTGGTATTTTCCTTTTCCAAAGATTAGAAAAATAATAGGCTAATTACAATCCCCTCTCCGGGCTGATTTGAATTATTTATATGTTTATAACCGATATATTAATCTTTCCTCATAATCACTTGCAGATCGGAGCTTTCGGAGAATGGTTGTCATACACTAATTGAATCAGATTAATCTACGTTTGTTGCAATAAAATCGATGTGCATTTTATTTTCACCGTGCGATGTGAGTGTTCTTTTTTCTCCGCTCTCTCTGTCGTGAAATATTGATTCCCATACGCCTATTTAGGCAGCAAATGAAAGAGCCATTCACGTAAAGAAATGCGTTATATAATTGGTCCCATTTTTGCCTATTAATAAGTCACGGTAATTGTAGAGTGTGCCGAATGTTGGCCTCCCAGTGGGGAACAAATGTTATTATGCGGGGTGATCGATTCTGCCAGTCTGGGAAAGTCTCGTTTGTCGTCCTATACAGCAGATCCTGGCAGTAGCAATCATGTATTATCATCCGCCAATGGCATTTCTTTAGAATCTGTCCTGTCTTTTCTCTGAGCAGTTGAGGCGAAAGGACCTTTTGGTTTCATTTATCTAAACAAATTCCCTGGACACAAGCTGTGTCGAATATACTGATCTGTGAGGAATAACTGCAGTTTATTAACAGTACAGTTAACTGAACCTTCCATATATTACCTTTTCTATCAGATAACTCACTCCACCATCATCATTATTCCACAAGACACCCCCTCCCGCGCCCTTTTATTAAAAACAGTCTTTTCTCGTCGGTCTCTCTGGCTGTGGGGTTACAACACTTTCTCCGTAATCCCGTTTGTCACGCAGAGTCTCGTCGCGGGAGCGAGCTGGGAGCGGTTCGTCCCCCGCTGGTGACTTGCGGGACACTGAGCCGGCCGCTCAGAAAGCAATGGCAAACTACTGAGCGTAATCTTGCCAAGAAATCAACATATAGCTGAAAGATGCTGGTGTTGACAGCGAGGTCCTGTAAAGGATATGCTTTAAAAAAATAAAAAAAATCTTTTCTCAATCATTAATCAACCTACCCCGAAGTTACTGAATCTCTGACTTCAGGGTGTCTAGAACATCATGTACACACATTAGTTCAGCTCGCTGTTACAGAATGTTTGATGACATACAAAGAGATGACAAACCTATGTTCGATGACATACAAGGAGATGACAAACCTCGTGTACATCAGTGGTTCTCAATTTTTTTGGACCCGTGCATCCCTTCACCATATTTTCAGAACGTCACCCCCCCCCTTTTTGTATTTCCTCCCTATACCCCCCCCCCCCACAGTATACGTACACATGGAAGCTAAATTTAATAACACATTCTAGACGTCTACATAAAACGTGATTTCCTGGTCTACTTACGTTATAAAATGAATTTCAGAAGGGCGAGAAGTACAGAACCGTAAAGTAGGGATGGAAAAACAATATCAAGTAATCGGTTCTTGTATTAACGCGATCTTGAAGTAATCTTAATTCCCCCCCCCCCCCCCCCTCCCCGAAACTCTAAAATTCCTCCCGGGAGGGGGAGGGAATTCCCCACCGGTTGAGAACCACTGGTGTTGATGATCACACATTTATACCTCTCGCACACGGCGACCACGTTGTGGAGATCTCCTCACACACTCCCAGTCCTTGCATCCACCACTCTGATGGCGAGTGTGTCGTGGATTATCTGACCTCTCAATAAGGGCAAACTGTGCTTTCATTCCCTATCACCGAGGAACAAATTAATGTATCAAACAGGTGTTAATACCGTATCTATCTACTCCAGTGACGTGATAGCCACATCCAGGTGGCCACTCTATTAATATTTCTGCTGTATTTCTAAGTCTACATCGTTAAATGTCCGGTTCACTGACGGCGAGGTAGGCGATTCAACCCCTACACCGGCATAATGTTGGATATAAACGTTGACTTCTCGTTCAGAAAGCAATGGCAAACTACTAATCACACAATTGCTTAGAATATCAACTTAGGGTTAGACCGCAACGCCCTGAAATGGACATGCAATATTTTATGTTACATCATTGATCTTTCTTGTTTCCTGTCCGTGGACAACAACCCTCCATGCAGCCTGATGCACACCCAAGTCCTGTCCGACCTTTTATTCTCTTGATCTGTTGGCCATCGTCTCTCTTTTCCCTCAACCTCAGCTAACATGTGTGCGCAGTAGTCTTCCGCCTTTGTTCAGTTATGTGGTCATGTATTGGTCAGCCGTTTACTCTCAGCTGGTGTTGTCTCTGTCCCTACTTGTTATTAACTCTGTTTTATCTGTAGGTAATATGGATGTGACAGGCTCGCATCTGCATCTGGGCAAACTTTTAGACAATAATTGACCTGGACTGTGACTACTACTACTACTACTACTACTACTACTACTACTACTACTACTACTACTACTACTACTACTACTGCTTCTGCTGCTGCTGCTGCTGCTGCTGCTGCTACTACACTTACTACTACTACTACTACTACTACTACTACTACTACTACTACTACTACTACTACTACTATTACTACTGCCACTATTGCTGCTGCTATTGTTACTACTACTACTACTACTACTACTACTACTACTACTACTACTACTACTACTACTACTACTACTACTACTACTACTACTACTCAGAGGTAGGGTTGGGTATTGGCCACTTGGTTCATGGAGTAGCTGAATAAATGTCTATTTTGCTGCATCTTTAGTTCCTTTCATTTTACTTTGGTAGAGCATGTCTATTAACGACTACATCCCTGTGAGTACCTGCAGCAGTACAATGGCTAAAGCACTTGCCTCCCGGCCTGGTACTCGTGTGTATGAATCCCCTATGAGGCAGGAGTTTTAAACAAAATTGACTCCCAGGTTATCCAACCAACAATGGTTACCAGGGAATGGTATGGGAAGTAAAGGCAGCCAATGTGATATTGACCACATCACCGATGGAGTGCCAACTGATCCATTCAAATATGGGGGATGCACCATATACCTAGTGCACTTCAAGGTATTGAAAAGAGCTCATTACTTTTGTTGTTGTTTGCATACTTGTACATAATATTCTCATTGTCCACAGTGCCAGATCCGTTTCCACTGCCCAGAAAAAGAAGAAGAATGAGAAGGATAGTAAGCAGAAGAGGTTTGTATCTGTGCTTGTTTTCTGAGTCATCAGTGCTCACATTTGATTAGTTTTAATAGGAATAATATCATGTTTGATACATCAAGGTTACAGACAAGAGGATTGGCTTCATTGCACCAAGTTTTACCACATCTGGTTGGGTCTTTCTCTGCAGAATGGCAAGATGCCTCTCGAGACCATCACACAAAGCTCCAGCTGCAAAAATTTAAAATAAATCATTGAATGAAAATATACTACACATTTACAATACACAAGCAGAAATACACTACACACTGTCAAATTATTGTTTTTAACTGATTTTCTGAATTGTCCAAGACTTGCCCGCTCCAATCTGTGTGGCCATTGATGACACAGAAAACAAGATCAATTGTAGCTGCATAGAAGAGAGATACCCAAGAATAGTAAAACTAGAATGAGTTGTCAACTGGCAGTTGTTCCTCGAATGGTCTTCAGTGTATCTTCCCTGTCTAGTGTGTATGTTCCAGCCACTGGTGCTCTTCAAGCCTGCAGAGTCACTCATTCCCTCCCACTACGCACGACCTGGCAGTATACCTAAGTTCTTGTAAAAGAACAAAATCTTTGCTCGGTGTCCACTCATTCCACATCTGATCAGTTTGAACTTTACACAATGCAGGGAAGCCACCATGATTACTCTGGTGTCTTGATGATGCTCATCAGAGCCGCAGTGATCGATCACAGCCACCTCCATTTTCACAATTAATGTTGTAGACCTATAGGCTCCCTTCTGCTCAGCACTGATCTTCCTTCCCCTAACTCTAGCCAAGAATCCTCAACCAGGTTTCTAACCATAACCTTTAGTTTAGACTATTGCCTGCTGGTATTTTGATCCATCACCTGTTGGACCTCCAATTCTGTCATCCCATTGCACCACTCTCTACACTCTCTGCCCAATATGATGAATTCCTTATGGAAGCTGTTTTGATGTCTCCCTGTATAATTCCACTCCTGTCCCCTGTGTATCTGCTTGACTGTGGTTCCTGCCTGATGGTATCTTCTGCCTATGTGGTCCATAACCTTCCTGTATTTATCTCATTATCATCATCATCATCATCATCAAGTGCCCTGCAAGCTGGCATAGGCGTTCATGGCTCTCCACAGATCTCGGTCTTTGGTTTTCTGGGTCAACTCTACTGCTAATATTCCTCCATGCCCCCGTCTCAATCCATCCAGCATCATTTCTCTTGGTCCGCCTCTGCCTCTCTTCCCCTGATCTTTCCAGTTGTCATGATGTTCTCCAATGCCTCTCTTCTCATCACATGACTAAAGAAAGATGTTTGTCTCTTTCTTATTGTTGTATATAATGTTCTGATTTCATTAGCCTGTTTCAGGCAGTCGTTAGTTATTCTGGCAGTCCAAGGAATTCGCAACATTCGTCTCAGGAACCACATCTCTGTTGCTTCTAATTTCTTCTTAATTTGTTCATTTACATTCCAAGATTCACTGCCATGCAGCAAAACTGGTTCTACATAGCATTTCAGCACTCTCTTTCTTACATTCAGTGATAGTAGCTTATTGCATAAGATACTCTTCATTTTCTTAAATGTGGCTTTTGCTTGCCATATTCTGCTCTTAATCTCTGTTGTACATCTTCCATCTGATGTTATAAATGCCCCTAGGTATCTAAAATTATCCACTTGGTTAAGAATTTTTCCTTCTATTTCTAAGTCACCTTTTGGTGTTACCATTTTCTTTGATATCACCATTGTTACTGTTTTTTTTTAATATTAAAGGAGAGTCCTTTCCTTGCACTCTCTGTTACTACAGTGTCCAACAATTGTTGTAGGTCTGTTGAATTATCCGCCACCAATACTGTGTCATCTGCATAGCGTATATTATTTATATTATAACCTCCAACTAGTATTCCTGGCATCTCTTTGATCTCTCTCATTATTACTTCGCTATACAGGGAGAAGAGATCTGGTGACAAGACACACCCCTGTCGTACTCCTAGCTTTATCTGTTCATAACTACCCTCTTTATTTCCCATTTTAATTGCTGCTAATTAGTTCCAGTAAATATTCTTTATTATTCTTAAATCATTCCCATCAATGCTGATATCTTCCAGCATTGTAATCAGTTCATCATGTTTTACTTTATCAAATGCCTTAGTATAATCTATGAAGCACAAATATATGTCTTTCTGTTTCTCTATTGACCTTTCTATTAGTGTCCGTAATGTATTGTTGCGTATCCCTTACGGGACGTTGCAGTCAACACCAGCAATTTCAGCTGCTGTTGATGTACTAGGCAAATATTACGTTCAGTAGTTTGCCATTGCTTTCTGAAGACCGGCCCCTATACCTTTCTCGAAAAAACCAGCACCGCTGTGTTTCGAACCCAGCTATACAGGCTCCCAAACCGCGCTCACAAGCCCTTAGCCACAGAGACTGGCATGTATGTATTAGGGACGTTCATTTGAAACTGTTCCAATGGCTTTATTACAAAAGCATGAATGAAACATTAATAGGTGTGGTAGAATTAAACAAAGCATTCATTTTGAATGAATTATGCACCATGAGTTGGTCAGAAGAAGTCGCCATAGGCATTCAGGCAAGCATCCCATTGCTTAGGTATGCGGCGAATGCCGTCCACAAACAAGGATTGTGGTTGCTCACTGAACTTTTTTTAATTGTTTTCAAGCTTTTCATTGCGTCTTCTAATCTTTTATGAATCCGTTTGCCTTGAGACTCTTTTAGAGTCTAACCTTGAAATCACTAGTGAACAAACATCAGACTCTAGCTTGGTGTTTGCGAAGAATTTCCTCACTTTCTGCAGAATCTTTTGCTGACATGTTTACGACTAAGCCTTATCGGCATTACAATCACTACCGTGAGAGCATCTCCAGGTGGACAATCTAGGAACTATAAGCATGCTGGTGCAGAATTTCCCCACTTCTGCTTGCTAATGCTTCTCCACATCTTTGCTAATATGCATACGAGCATTATCGGGCACAATCACACCTCGAGAAGCCATTCCGTTATCTTTATTCTTGATGGGCCCTTTGTGCAGGCTTGTCTTAGTGTTTTGCAGTAAGTGGGTATAGTGATGTTGGACAATTATAAAACCAGTTCTTTAGTCGGCCAGCAATAGCCCTTTCATAATAAAAATGAAAGCGCTCAGCGATAACCTATACCACGAAAACCTGTAACTTGATTTTTTTGTCTTGGTGATCCCCATCAAGCTGGTTGATGCCTCGCTTTTTGCTTGCTCGGATCAAGTGGTGACACCATGGATTTCTCTCTTGCGCACTATGCGGAAGATAAATGCATCACCCTCCACTCTGTTACGCTAGTCAAATGGTTCTAAAACCTATGCCCATGCGTTTTCTCCACTCCTTTTTCGTGTCGTCACAGTCCTGAGTAAGGCGCCCTGTGGATACACAACCTCTGAATTGCAGTTTCTTATGAACGACTTTTGAATTGTCCCCCATTAATACATCAGATTCTTTCGG
>JACEFZ010009586.1:5000-11324 GCA_014155875.1 Cepaea nemoralis | reverse complement strand
TCCCCCAACAAGACTGCAAGGTGTCTACTACTACTACATACATACATACATACATACATACATACATACATACATACATACATACATACATACATACATACATACATACATACATACATACATACATACATACATACATACATACATACATACATACATACATACATACATACATACATACATACATACAATCTTCCGTGTTTATCTAAATTCCTGTTGGCTTACATGCATGCAAGGACTGATGCGAAAATAACACACCACACAAAATCTGATATACATATAATTTATGTCAGTTTCTTTCACATACTCTTATATTTTTGTTTCCCACAGCGCGTCCTAATGAGGGTAAGTGATAATTTTTAGTATTATGATGCCATATATGCTTAAGTTCATGTGCAGACGTGCAGACAGACAGACAGATAAATCGTTAGAAAAAGAGACATAAAGAAGGTCAGACAGAAAAAGATTTTTGAGTGTCGGAATGACAAATGGACGGATGGATGAAAGTTAGTTAGTTAGTTAGTCGACAGATCATCCTCGTTGCACATCGGACCATTCAGTCCATAAGTGCTCGGATCCCCTCCTCAGCAAATCCCGCAGCGTGTAGCGGCTAACGACGCCAGTTCTGTGTTGGTTTATCAATCTTCTTTGGCTTCCTGCGTAGTGTTCTTGTTTGGCCACCCCTCTTTTAATTTGCTGCTCTCGCAGTCTGGCCATTGTTGTAGATTCACAGTCATCACTTGGTTCTTGCAAAAGTCTCACTTCTCGTAGAGCATTCAGAATGTCAGCCTGGTCCATGGCGCGTCCGCCCTCCACAGTAGCCTCACCTGCGAGCTTGTCAGCCCGCTCATTTCCTTGTACTCCCGCATGCCCCGGCACGAAGATGAAACTAATCTTTGCCAGCCGAGACCGCTCCAGAGGCAGCAATCCATTCTCTTCGGATCGACCCCTCCTCTATCCTCTTGATCATGTTCATTGAGTCGCTAAGGAAACAAGCCCTAGTGAATGTCTGTGTCTCGAGCCATGTTATTGCTTTACTTACTGCCATGACTTCCATGGTCAGGCTACTTGTGGTTTCAGTGAAAGCACCAGAGTCCTCCTTCACAATTCTCCCTCCGGCCCGAGCTGTAAAGGCCCATGAGCTTCTCACATGTCGGACGACCGACCCATCTGTGTAGATGACCGCGTCACTGTCTAGCGAATTCTCGAAAATCAACGCTTGTACTTCAGCCTCCACAGCAGCCGGATTTCCTTGTCTGCATTTTCTATCTAGTTGGATGCAAACTGAAAAGGATGTGCAGAAGTCTGTTGGCACTTGCACCCACTCCTCGCCAGGTTCTAAGTCCTCCAGTGAACACACCTGTTGAAGAATGTCTTCGGCTTGACCCATCCACGACCGTCCTCTTTTTAACCTGCTGCCCTTCACCTTCCTAATTTCACTATGCAGTGGATGCTGTGTGTTTGCGTTAATTCTGAGGTAGGCGCGTGCCCTGCAAACTTGCATTCTCTCTTCAATGGTTGGAAAATCAAGAAGGTAGCGCATCGCCCTGCATGCTGTATCTCTTGTACATCCAAGAATAATGCGCATAGCTTCATTCTGTATCCTTTCCATCCTTTCTATCTGCTTATGGCTGACAGTCAGGATTGCCATTGCATACTCCAAAACAGACATGACCAGCCCCTCGTACAGAAGACATAGATGGCGCTGCTCACAGTTTGCTGCCGCCATCACCCGCATCGCTGCCAAACCCCGCTTGGCCTTTGTTATCACCTGGTCTATGTGCACATTATAAGCAAGGCTTCGATCAAACCGTATCCCCAGGTAATTCATTGCCTGCGTTCTTTCCACCGTCTCTGAACACAGCATTACAGTTGGTGTTGGATTGTTGACAATATGATTATTCAACGAGAACCAAGTCACTGTTGCCTTTGTTGGGTTGACCATTGCCCCAGCTTCATCACACCAAGTACTTATGCGATTGAGTTCGGTTTGTAGTTCCACAGCAACCTCCTCTCTATCCTTACCCTGACGATACACTAAAACATCATCGGCATATGACAATGTCCTGCCAGGTCCAGTGATCTGCTCACTGGTGATTCTCACTGTGTAGGCGTTGAACAGTACCGGAGATAATGGTGATCCCTGTGGTAGGCCAGGATATATTGTTGTTGGTTCCGAAGTCCAACTGCCACATCTAAAAACTACTTTCCGTTGGAAGAGGGCTGCAGCGATCCAACTAAGGAGGAATGGACTTACGTTTAGTTCAAGAAGCTGAAACATTAAAAAATCCAGTGGTACTCTGTTGTATGCGTCCTCAAGATCAATCGCTGCAGCAACGGTTTCAGTGCCTGAGTGGAAACCTTCATAGACATCATGGGCAAAGACTGCTGCATTGGTCCAGGTTTCTCTTTTTGGACGGTACCCACCCAGGGTAGGTGGGAAAACACCTTGCCTCTCTAGTTGGCTTGATATTTTCCTGGCAATTACCTTCTCCAGCAGCTTGCCTATTGTATTCTGCATGGTTATAATTCGATATCCCTGAATTTTTTGTGGTCTTTGTCAGGCTTCGGCAAGGGAATCAGATAGCTGTGTAACCATTCCTCCTTGATGCTAGCACTCCCTATACTGTTGTTGTACATGTCTGCTAGTTTCTCTAGCTCATTGTCGGTACACCGATTTATGTCGTCGTATCTTATGCCATCAGGACCTGGAGCACTGTTTTTTGATCGTCGAAGCACAGCCTTGATTTCTTTCACTGTCACTGTGTCTTCATCCGAAGTGTTCTGGGCCTTGCATCTGTCTGAGGTGACCTCCTTGGCCAGATTCCGGCCTCCCATGTCTGTCTGGTTGCTCTGCTCAAGGTAGCGTTCAAAGAGGGCTTTGCCCTTGTCCTCGTCAGTCCTCTGCCAGATGAGGTCAGCACCTTGGAAGTCAGAAATTCTCTTATTCTTGACTACACCACTCATGCTTTTATGTAGTCGCCAGAACAATTTCAGTGACTTGTCTGTGCTTACTCTTTGACACACCTCTGCCCATTTTTCGCTTTTAACCACCTTGACCAGTTTTTTGAAATAGCTTACTTTTGTGTGCATTTCTCTTTCTAAGTGCAAGCAGGGACTAGGATGACCAGCTCTGTTCTTCTTGGCATTTTGCCATCTCCTTACAGCACTACGCTTATCCACCCAAGCCTTCTCCACCTCGAAACTCCACCACGGTGGCTGCTCCCAGCTTTTTTTCCTGCCCTGAAACGTTCTGCGCTTGTCACGTCTTATTTTACTCACCACATCTTGCCCTGTACTGTCATACTGGAACGTCTTTACCTTTAGCTTGTGCTGCCTGGTTCTGCCTTTCTCCACCAATATGCTGCAAGGGTGGTGGTCGCTGCCATGGTGTCCTAGGACACCCCATCTACACACTGTAGTGAGTGAAGGTGAAACTAGCGCCAGATCAATAGCACTGTCCTCATCGCCTGGACGGCTTGCTGTCCTGGTGACACAGCCACTGTTGATACAAACCAGGTCGATGGTTTCCAGTGCAGTCTCGAGCTCCTCCCCTTGTGTATTGGAGGAAGTGTTTCCCCATGATCTGCCTTTAGCGTTGAAGTCACCACAGAAAATAACATTTCTCTCGTGGCCTAATATGCCACTTAAGCACTGCCACTTCTGGGCGTCCATACTCGCATTGCGGGCATAAACATTAACCAACACGAATGGTATACTGGAATGAACTCTCAACGCCTGTATTTGTATATCGTCACTGTCCCAACTGGACATGTCTAGCTCTGACGCCACCATGCTGTCGCGAACGAGAATCGCCGTTCCCAGATGTCGTCTGTTGTAGATACATTTGAAGCCGGCAATTCGGAGTAGCTGATCGCCCAGTCTCGTCTCCTGGAGTGCTACAATGTCGTTCCTGTAAACTAGGGTTTCTAAAATAGAGCCCCGTTGTTTTACACTGGCACAGTTCCAATATAGAATACGGATGTTCCTGAGTCCTAGACGGTGACACTTGAGTCTAAAACGCCTCAAACCACCGCGCTTACCTTGCTTCTTTGTCCCTGCGCGGCTACCACGCCGCTTCGTTATGTTGACTGTTGACAGCTCGGAAAACACACGTTGTTCCGCCATGTTGAAAAAACGTAAACACAAGACTGCTGATAACCACACACGCTGCTGAAAATTCACTCAAGGATGGCTTCGCTCGATGCACGAACTCCGTAGCACCCGCGCAGATCTTGAGTAGAAACTCCTGGTTTTACATCCTGGCACACACCAATTACACACAAGAGATGAATAAATCCATCCCCTACGCGAAAAAGTTAACGAACACAAAACAACACGACCGTCCGTCGCCATCTTGAAACCGGAATCCTTGGATGAAAGAGAAAGAGAAAGAGAGAACGAACGAACGAACGATCAAACTTTATTTTAAAAGGGTAATAAATTGGGCACGTAGGCCAGTCTTACATTCGGTCCTTTCAATCACTCATCTTTCATTCATCAAATGTGCATGTTACATTTACTTAGGGTAAAAAAAATAAAAACATTGTCACATGGATGTTGTAAGCATAAACAATGCATATTACGCATGGCACATTCACATGGGGAAAAACATTGTCAAATAAAAGTTGTACACATAAACAGTGCATATTGCAATGTTGTGAAACACATCCCTTATCCAGTCTCACATCCCGCTGCCACCCACACATCCCGCAGCCACCCACATATCCCCAAAAAACCACACATACCCCACCCACAACACCTCCCCCACCCACCCACACATACCTCCACGCACTCACACAGAACCAAGAAAACATACATGCCGCCACCCACCCACTAATCCCTCCACCCACACACATTTCCCCACCCACACACACATATCCCACCCATACCACAACCGACACGCACACACCCATCCACATGTTCTCCACCACCCACCCATACATCCACAACCACCCAGCAATACACTCATCACAAAACCACACACACATACCCCACCAACCCACACATATCGCACCTATTCACACACACACATCCCGCACAGTCACAATTGTCCCCACCCATGTACACACATCAAACAACCTACACCCACTCACCCACCCAATATCCGCCACCTCTCACCTACACATCCCCCACCTATACAGACTATCCCCACCATAAACAAATCTCCTAGCTTGCCCACACATATCCCCCACCCATAAACACCCAAAAGCACACATCATCCACCCACACACACAACACCACCCACATATACCCCACCCACACACATCCACCGCTCACATACATCTTCCAACAAACACACACATACTACACACATACATGCATCTCTCACACACATCCACCCACTCACGTACTCATCCATCAACCACTCACACCCACACATCACCCACCCGCTCATCAACACATGCATCTCTCATCTAGCCTCCCACCCACACACACCCCAATCACCCAGCCAAACACGCATCCCTCATCCTCACCTACATCCTTCATCCACCTGCACATCCCATACCTCCCCCACCTCTCCCACATCTCCTCTTCCACACAAAACTCCACCCATAAACACATCCCACACACACACACACATCCCTAAATGCATTCCCCATACACATCCCCGCCCACACATCTCTCACCCACACACACATCTCCCCACCAACCCACACATCCTCCACCTACAAACATTCTCACCATCCACACATACATCCTCCCCCACTCACATTTACCCTATCCACACTCAAACACTCCCACTCACACAGGCATATCCCATTCACAGACACCCCCACACTAATCCCACACCCATTCCCCAACCCACACAAACTCCTACACATCCATTCACCCACCCAAATACACATTCCCTACCCATACCCCCAACCCATCAACAACCACATACTTCCAACCATCATCTCAAATATCCCACCACACACACTTCCCTCACACACACATACATCCCCCACCGACTACTCATCCCTTCATCCATCCACACATCCCCCATCAACCCAAACACATCCCCCACACACAATCCCTCCACACATACATTCCCCACATCCCCCACACACACACATCCCTCACGTAGACACACATATTTCATACACACCCACACACACATCCTCACATCTAGACACATACATGATGCCTCACATGATCACTGAAACTAATAAGAACAAACTCGAACACTTTACACATAGCTGAGACACTTACGATTGTCGTGAGCATTCTCGCAAAAATTGTAAGAAGTGGAGAAACCATTGTACATATACATTGTGTAGCGTAAAATTTAGTGATGCATTTCTCTCTCTCTCTCTCTCTCTCTCTCTCTCTCTCTCTCTC
>JACEFZ010009585.1:0-49724 GCA_014155875.1 Cepaea nemoralis | reverse complement strand
CACTGGCTTCTTGTCCCACACATTGAAATATGGATAAAATTTGGTGGAACTGTGGTAAAGCTGTGAAAATGTAAACAATATAAAATAACACAAAGTAATGCAGCTTTACATAACAGAATTACGGCACATACGACTCTTGCAGTGACTGTATGTGTCGTAATTCACACATTGAAATGAGATGCAGAATTTAGATAAACACATTGGATAGGAGGTCACAACAATTAAATCTAAAAATTCACAGGGAAGGACAAAGATATGAGAATAAATCAAGCAAATAATAACCTAATCTCCCTTGGTAAAACCTCACTTCAAGAGACAGAATTATAGTATAATTTATACACCTATTTAGGTAGCAATGTAGACACAGATGGGTCAACATATAAAGATATTAAAATAAGAATGACAAGGCAAGAGGACTTTCATAGCAATTGGACATTTGTGGAAGTCAAAGAAATTAAACAACAGATTGTTCAAGTAAAACATTACTAGACTACTGTTATTTGTCCATCAAGAATGATGATGACCATTCATTTCATCCAGTGAGGGTTGAAAGTATGGAGCCATGAGTTCTAAGATGGCTGGTAAGGCCTATTTTGGCTCGAAATGTTCTTTGACAATGTGGGCAAAGAATGCTTGACATTCCAGGAGGAGGATCTCTTGCAGTGATTTTTCTGTCCAGCCTTTTCATCACAGCTCTTGCAGTCCTGTTTGCTTCACAAGTGATGCACCCTTGCATAATGATGTACGCCACAAATTTTGGTCTTTGGCAGCAACCTCTCAAGTGTAGTGATGAATTCCAAAAGCTTTTAGTGAGATCTTCAGAGTGTCTTTAAAGCAGCTCGCCGTAAAATAATTTGTTTAGGGAGCCTGTGATCTGGCATGCGAGTCAAGTGACCAGCCCAGCGAATCTGATTCTTCATTAGTAGAGTGTGGATACTGGGCATGGACGCTCTTTCTAGGACTTCAGTGTCTGGAATCTTGTCTTGCCATTTAATCTTCAATAGTTTCCTAAGGCAGACTGTGTGGAAGTGGTTTAAATTCTTAGCGTGTCGCTGGTAAACAGTCCAGGTTTCACAAGCATATAGCAGTGTGGATAACACGACTGCTTTGTAGACTTTCAGCTTTGTTTGCAGGCTTATTCCATTTCTGTCCCATACATTCTTGTACAGTCTGCCAAAGGCCGCACTGGCCTTGGAGATTCTTGCATTCACTTCGTCATCAATTATGGCAGCTTGTGACACAGTCACAGTGTTTAAATATTAATAAGCTACAGCTACAAACATTCATTAATTGTTGACTGGGACAAATAGGTGTACTAAACTGGTATGACAGAATCACCAATGTAGAACTTCTTGAGAGAACTAAACCGGTACATGTGTAATCGAGAAGCAATAAAAGATGCTGTATGGCATATGCAAATAGACCGATCGATGGATGCAATAAATTAAATATGTCCTGGGCCCGCAGGCTGTCAGCGCAGTGTGTGCCTATCAGTTATTTTATATGTGGAAATACAGTACGTACAAGACTATAGATATACACTCCGATGGCAGTGAGGGCCCTCCAGGGCCCAGGAAACATTTATAATTTTTATTTATTCCATCCATCGGTCCGTCGCGCCGTCCACGACACATTGAACCAGAAGTGATCAACAGCATCACCTAATGAGGCCCTGTAAGGGATGTTTTTTTACACTAAAGAGTTATGTGACCATTTAGGACTGTTATTCGGAAGAGTGCCCAAATGACATACTTTGGACGACCCCCAGGAGCTCCAGGGAAAGTACAACTGTACTACTACTACTACAACCGCAAACCGATTGACGGAGCCCGGAATCGAACATACAACTTTCGGAAGCGAGGCAGGCTGCTTGACCACGATACCCCCCCCCCCCCCCCCCCCCACTGTGAGATAGTGTGACAATATTCAACAACATTAAACAATAAATGATTGATGTAGTAAAATAATCAACATTACCAAAACTAAGGCTGTGTTTTAGTCCAACATTCAGCATAAACACGCCGCCATGATTCCACCAACTGCCGAAGTTAGTACAAAACTCGTGAGAGTTAAGATATTCTCAAATGGTCACCAGCATTAACGAAACAATAAAACATTATATTTTTTTGTGGGAGAAATCTTCATCTCCTTCATGTGCATTCTGATATCAGATATGAATTTATTTAAAGAAAACAGCATTCGTCTTGAGAGTTTTTGAAGTCTCACTGTGGCTCCTTAAATGGAACTTGTGTAGGCGAAAGTAATTTTCTCGGTCTTGCATATGTTGGACACTGTCATCTCATCTCATCATCATGTTCCTCTTGTACCTTGCGGTGTCGAGGTGAAGTATAAATTATAAAGTAAACAAAACAGCGGGTGTGTGTCCGCTTGTGGGCTTCATGTATCGATATTCCCATGGACTCTATTTATTCCCTGCGTCCATCATTTAAGTGGTCGGCCTCTTCTTCTGCTTCCCTCTGGCCTGTACATCATTGCTTGTTGTGGTATACTGTTACTTCACTGTTAATTGGTAACCTACTAGTACGTGCATGGCCAAACCATTTGACTTGCTGCCTTCTAATAAAATCTAGTGCAGCTACAACCCCCACTTTAGTCCTGATTTATTCATTTCTGAACTTATTCTTTCTTGATACATTAAGTATTTTTTTTTTTTCAGGTATCTCATTTCTATTGTGATTTTTCTTTTTCACTTTTTTGGTCATTGTCCAGGTTTGGCATTGGTGACATAGAGTTGGTAGGAAAATTGTGTTGTAAAGTGCTTTCTTAGTAGTTATTATACATGTTTGTTCTTTAGTATTGGTCAGTCAGGTCTTAGACAGATATGACTGAGCTACCGTATAACAGTAGACGGTACTACCTGGTTTCTGTTAGCGCCGAACGTTGGGCGGCGCTTACCAAACCCGACACCCCACATTGTGCCAACGGCTTCGGGCGGAAGAGCGCAATTTGGAGGGTACAAGCCTTACCCTGGTGCGAGGAAATGCAAGCTAAAGACAAAATTGTCATGGCAGGGCAGACCAGGCCCTAAGCCTTGGTTGGCGACTGGTCTAGGATCGAAGCTCCGACAGGCGGACAGTTAGAGCATTGCTTTGCTGATCCGGCAGCTTCTGCAGCTTGTCTTGTTCCAGATGTAGGGGTGTTACCTTTCCTCTGGAGTGAACTAGGCAGGCCGAGAGAGGGATCATGATGCATGGGCAACACATGATCTCTATATTTTAGCCCAGGCTTTGTGCTATGGAGAGGCAATAACTCCATCCCTGGTCTTAACTGGTCTCGGAATCAAAGCGAGAGGCAACTGTTGCGGGTTATAAGTCCTTGTCGGTTGGCGTAGACATGGGGCGCCACGCGTTGCCTCTGACAGTGGGAGACACCTATAGGTGTCACTGATCAGCTACCGTCCGCCTCAAGCTGGGCAGCCCCCAGCCAATTGGGTGCTGTATATATCATTGACTCGTAGTTACCACAGTGCTGACTGTGATACAGATCATTCTTTGGTTGTTGCAAGGGTTAGACTGAGACCAAAGAGAATCTACACAGCTAAACACAAATCTAGCCCCAGGATTAATATTATTAACACTCATGATCCTGAAAAGTGCTTTCAGTTTCACCAGCAACTTGAAGACGCTTTCACCGATACACCAGAAAATTGTACAGTAAATGAAAAGTGGGGTCAAATTAAGGAAACTCTTTATAAAACTGCCGTAGGGGTTTACGGCACTGTGGATCATAAGAGGCAGGACTGGTTTGCGGCCAACAGCGAGACTCTGCAGCCCTTGATTGATAAGAAGAAGAAAGCTCTCTTAAGAAACAAGGAAAGACCAACGCGTAACACTCTGAGTGAGCTAAGGCAAGCTAGGAAGGATGTGCAAAAGGCTGCCAGGCAGTGTGCAAATGATTATTGGATCAAGTTATGTGAGTCCATTCAAATCGCAAGTGATAAGGGAGACATAAGAAGCATGTATGAAGGAATAAAGAAAGCCTGTGGTCCAGTGATCAAAAGAAGTGCACCATTGAAAACCTTGACTGGAGAAGTCATCACTGATAAGAAACAGCAGATGGACAGATGGGTAGAGCACTATTTGGAGCTTTACTCAAGTGAGACCAAACTAGCGGATGATGCCCTCAACGCCATAGAGGCTCTACCAACTCTTGACCACCTGGACACACTTCCCACCATAACAGAAGTTAAGTGTGCTATAAATGAACTTGCATCTGGCGAGGCTCCAGGTAAGGATGGGATTCCAATAGAGGTTATCAGGAGTGGGCAAGACACACTCACTATACAGATCCACCAGCTAATAGAGCTATGCTGGCGTGAAGGACAAGTCCCACATGATTTCAAAGATTCAAGCATCATAACACTGTACAAGAACAAGGGAGATCGGAGCGACTGCAACAACTATAGGGGTATCTCACTTCTGTGTATTGTTGGAAAAGTATTTGCCAGAATTGTTCTGCGCAGACTTCAAGTCATAGGAGATCAAGTCTACCCCGAATCACAGTGTGGCTTTCGACAGAACCGGTCTACCACTGATATGATATTCTCATTGCGACAAATGCAAGAAAAATGTCGTGAACAGAATCAACCACTGTTTATTGCCTTCATCGACCTCACAAAGGCATTTGATTTGGTCAGTCGTGAGGGTCTGTTCAAGGCACTAAAGAAGATTGGCTGCCCACCAACTCTTCTGTCCATTGTGGAATCGTTCCACACAGGCATGAAGGGTATAATCAAGTTTGATGGTGCAACTTCTGAAGAATTTGAAATCAAGAGTGGAGTTAAGCAAGGTTGTGTACTAGCTCCCACCCTCTTTGGAATATACTTTTCACTTCTACTGAAATATGCATTTCGTGATCAGGATGGTGGTATATACATTCACTCACGCTCAGATGGCGGCCTCTACAATGCTCAGAGATTGAAGGCTAAGACCAAAATTAGGAGGGTACTGATCAGAGAGTTGCTTTTTGCAGATGATGCTGCAGTTACGACCCACTCTGAGGAAGAATTGCAATGTCTACTATCTGCATTCTCCAATGCTTGTTCTAAATTTGGTTTAACAATTAGCAAAAAGAAGACACAGATTATGTCACAAGGTGCACATGGGGTACCATCAATCTTTATTGACGACGCAGAACTAGAGATAGTAGACCATTTTACATATCTAGGATCAGTGGTAAATAGCAAATTATCCCTAGATCAGGAAATCAACATCCGGATTGGTAAGGCAGCAACAACAATGAACAGGTTAAGAAAAAGAGTCTGGGAGAACAGGAAGCTTACTGCCAAAACAAAAGTCCTTGTCTATCAAGCCTGTGTCCTTAGTACTCTTCTCTATGGCAGTGAAACCTGGACAACTTACTCACACCAAGAGAACAATTTAAACAGCTTTCATATGCGGTGTCTGCGAAGAATTCTTGGTATTAAGTGGCAAGACAAAATCACAAATACTGAAGTATTGGAAAGATCAGGTTGTGTGACAGTTTATTCCATGCTCAGTCTTCGTAGACTTAGATGGATAGGACATCTTAGGAGGATGGATGATGGTAGAATACCAAAGGATATCTTTTTTGGTGAATTACAGATGGGTAAGAGATCTCAGGGTCGGCCTCTACTACGATACAAAGATGTGTGTAAGCGGGACATGATTGATACAGGCATTGATTATGCACATTGGGAGCAAGTCGCCGCTGAACGTGTTGCATGGAGGGCAAATATCAGAAATGGAATAAAGTCAAAGGAGAAAATTATTGCAGAAAAGTCACACACCAAGCGTTTGAGACGTAAGATGGTGCATGATGGTGGAAATGACCACGTGTTCACATGCACCCACTGTGAACGGACATTTACAGCGCAAATTGGCCTTATCAGTCACACTCGCTACCGCCATAGTTAAAAGTTATTATGCGTTTTTAAAGCACAAACTATCGTCTGTCAAGACGGCAAGGTGGCAAGGTGCCAATGGTCTTTAGTATTGGTGCCATTTGTCCAATTAGTTGGTTTGCCTTATTGCATCTATTTTCGATCTCGTCTTCTGATTTGCCATTTGATGATATTATACTTCCTAGGTACTTGAAACTCTTTACTTGTTTCAATGGATGTTCGTTTAGGTGAATCGATGTTGCTGTTTCTTCTTTAGTTAAAGTCATTACCTCTGTTTTACTTATGCTAGTTTTCATATTATTAATTATTATTATTATGTTCCCTACACATTTCATTTAGACTATTTATTTGGATTTGTAATTCAGCTTCTGATTTTGCTATTAGTGCTTGGTCGTCCGCAAACAGGAGTTCTCTGATGGTTAGATTTGCAGATGGTTCTTTTTTCGTGTTCTCGTCATGCGGTGTTCTTGTGGTCTCTGTTTGGCTGGTTTCTTTACATATGTTGTCTATATATGTTATGAACAAGAGAGGGCAAAGGACACAACCTTGTCGTACTCCGGATCTTATAGTAAAGGGTTCTGAGTGTCCTCCAGTTGCTCTTACTATGCACTCATTGTTGTTGTATAAGCTTCTACATAGGTTTGTTAGATGTGTACTCACTCCAAATTGTTTAAAGATTTCCCACAGCTTGTTTCTATCTACTCTATCAAATGCCTTTTCCTGGTCGACAAAGGCTGAGTAGAGTGTTTCTTTGAATCCGATTGATGTTTCTATAAGTTGTCTAAGAGCAGAAATGGCATCTGTACATCCTTTATTTTGCCTAAATCCAAGTTGTGTTTCGCTTAGCTGGAGTTCTATAGTAGTTCGTAAATATTTTCTCAAGAATTTTGCAAAATATTTTCCCAGTATGACTCAATGGTGAATCGCCGCTGTATTGTGTGCAGTCTTTTTTGCTGCCTTTATTTTTCCAAACTGGGATAATTATGGCGTATCCCCAGTCTCGTGGCGTCTGCAGTTCTACCCCAATTATGGTTGAATAGTCTATGTAGCCATCAGATTAGCCCCATTGAACAAATCACCAGGACAGGATGAAATACCAAATGAACTAATTAAAGCAGCAAGAGAAGTAGGAACAGTTTGGCTACATAGACTATTCAACCATGTTTGGGTAGAACAACAGACACCACGAGACTGGGGAAACGCCATAATTATCCCAATTTGGAAAAACAAAGGCAGCAAAAGAGATTGCACACAATACAGAGGCATTTCACTGTTGAGTCATACTGGGAAAATATTTTGCAAAATTCTTGAAAAGAGATTACGAACTACTTTAGAACCCCAGCTAAGCGAAACGCAACTTGGATTTAGGAAAAACAAAGGATGCACAGACGCCATTTTTGCTCTTAGACATCTTATAGAAAAATCAATCGAATTCAATGAAACACTCTACTTAGCCTTTGTCGACCAAGAAAAGGCATTTGATAGGGTAGATAGAAACAAGCTGTGGGAAATCCTTAAACAATATGGAGTGAGTACACATCTAACAAACCTATGTAGAAGTTTATACAACAACAGTGAATGCATAGTGAGAGCAACTGGAGGACACTCAGAACCCTTCACCATAAGATCTGGAGTACGACAAGGTTGTGTCCTGTCCCCTCTCTTGTTCATAACATATATAGACAACATATGTACAGAAATCAGCCAAGCAGAGACAGCAAGACTGCCACATGACGAGAACACAGAAGAAGAACCATCTGCAAATCTAACCATTAGAGAACTCCTGTTTGCGGACGACCAAGCACTAATAGCAAAATCAGAAAGTCTAAACGAAATGTGTAGGGAACATAACATGAAAATTAGCACAAGCAAAACAAAGGTAATGACTATAACTAAAGAAGAACAAACAGCAACAATTCACCTAAACGAACATCCCTTGAAACAAGTAAAGAGCTTCAAGTACCTAGGAAGTATAATATCGTCAAATGGCAGATCAGAAGACGAGATCGAAAATAGGTGCAATAAGGCAAATCAACTCATTGGACAAATGGCACCAATACTAAAGAACAAACATGTATCAATAACTACTAAGAAAGCACTTTACAACACAATCTTCCTACCAACTCTGTGCTACCAATGCCAAACCTGGACAATGACAGAAAAAGAGAAAAGAAAGAATCACAACAACAGAAATGAGGTTCCTGAGAAGAATACTCAATGTATCAAGAAGAGATAAGATCAGAAATGAAGAAATCAGGACTAAAGTGGGGGTTAAAGCTGCTCTAGATTTTATTAGAAAGCAGCAAGTCAAATGGTTTGGCCATGCAAGTAGGCTACCAGTCAACAGCATGCCACAACAAGCAATGCTGTACAGACCAGATGGAAACAGAGGAAGAGGCCGACCACGTAAACGTTGGACGGAGGGAATAACAGAATCCATGGGAATGTCGATATATGAAGCCCATAACCGGGCACTCTCATGAAGTTTATACTTCACCTCGACACCGCAAGGTACAAGAGGAACATGATGAGATGAGAGTCTATGTAGCCATGCTGTTCCTACTTCTCTTGCTGCTCGTACAAAACTAAGAAAAATTATGTTGGGCGCGCTTGCAGCAAATGTTTACTTAGCTGTCATGTTCCCAATTGCACAGCTACACTCATCAGTCTCTCCTATCTCTAGCTCGTTTACATGGATGGATGTTTGTTAAGAGGCACAAGAAGAGTCTGGATATTCATAGCGAGGGTTAACTGACAGTATTTAGAGCAGAAAGGCCTGGTATATATCACAAAATCTAGCGTGAAAATTAAGGTGGAAGCAGTCACTGCGGTGCTCCGCTTTTTGAAAAGTAAACGGCATACACATGTCGTGGTTGTAACGGACTCACTAAGGTAAATAGTAAAGTATGTAAGGTCCTAAGTCGCAAATCTGGTGCAGCACCATCTAGGTGATGTCATATTTTACTATATAAAGAGTCTAGCACCAGATCCGTGACGACATCGTCAGCCACATTCCGACTCGACACGCTGTCGAGATCAAGTCGCCTTATCGGATAACGCAGAGGATGCCTCGCGTTAAAAGTGTCGCGCAGAGAATGCGCTATATGCAGCCAGGAAAAGAAAGTAGAAGCGACGCTACGACTGCTGAGCCTATATCTATGAGCAGCAGTCCGGCTCCTACACCAGCTGAAGCCGTCCCAGTTGATGAAGAAACCAAAACTCAAGCCAGCAGCAGCCGGGAAGTACCAACTAGCTCCAAAACGATGCAGCCCAATCTTCCAGTGACCTCCACACAGGGGGAAACAACAGCAGCATCTGAAGACTTCACCGGCAGAATACTGCTCAAACAGACAAGCGTGGGTGAAGCTAAACTGTCGGCACTACCAACAGACAAGTTAATCAGTCTGCTGGAAAACGAGCTGGGAAGACACAGCATCAACCAGCTGCGCAAGACACCTGATGGAGTAGTGGTCTCCATCAATAAAAACCGCAAAACCACAGCACTTAATTAGAAGATAACGCAAGAGGAGAAAGCTACCATACAGCTTCACCACGACATAGTATTGGAAGCCGCTCGACACAGCATGATGAAACGATGGGTCATTAAACGAGTCAAGACCCATCTCACCAACGACCAGACCAGGGAGATTCTGACAAGGGAGGACAAGAAACTCAAGATCACCAGTGCCGAGAGGATCATCGGAAAGAACAACATCCCCTCCACAGTCGTCATAGTAACATCGGAGGACCGAGTGATCCCTCAATACATCAGATGGGACAAGAGAGACGAAGTTCCAGAGCACTACATACCGAGAGTGCTGCGGTGCTCTAAGTGCTAGAAGTTTTGGAACACCCGTGCCACCTGCAAGAGTGAGGTTGAGGTTTGCAGATACTGCTCTGGACCTCATCCATACAGTCAGTGCCAGCATGCAAAGATCGACAAGGACTTCAGGAGGCCTAACAAAAACAGAAAATGCGCCAACTGCCTCGGCAACCACGGCGCCAGGTACCTCGGCTACCCCTACCACAAAGACAGCAAAGAATCCATGAAAATCGCCATCAAGTCTAACCTACCATATAAGGAAGAGGCGGCAAAGCGCAACTTTAAGGCAAATTAAAGGACCTGAGAACACAGTTCAAAACCATGGAGGAAGGAAAAGTAAAGACGCAAGAAACACAGATAACAGAGACAGAAGAAAGGCTATCAAGCAAGGAGGAAAAACACAAGAAAAACAGATAACGGCCGTTCAGCGCATTCTCGACGAAATGAAGCAAGTGCAGCAGAAGATAGAACAGGATGTCGCTCGAATGGCTGCTATAAAGGCTGAGACGGATGAACAGCTATATGACATACACGATGTGAAACGAAACACAGAAGACACTCTTGATAAGATACTTGAACTGCTCAACATCCAGACAGCCACACCCGAACCAGAAGATGCAAGAACACAAACAGAAGAAGAAGCAACAGAGGAAGGATGTTACCGCTCACTACCAAGATCCGACTGGCGAACACCAAGAGAGACAACTGGTAAAGCCTCCTGAAGGAAACAACACCATAAGACGGGGTGAGTCCACAATTTCGCCGGGCCTCAACAAGCGCGCTATTCTGTCCAGACATGAAAAACCTCATCAAGAAAGTAACGAACGCAATCAACCCATCAGAAGCCGGGAAGCTCACAACAAGCAGCCCAAAGTACGAAAGACAAACTTCAAGCTACACCATAAACACCCTACATAGCCAAGTCGAAAATTCGAAGGCTGAAAGGGGGTACTCGTACCAGAAATTGGATTTGGAATAGATCCGTGACGTCATAAACCGACACCAGATCTGTCAAATGTCCTGTGTTTTGTTACTTAACTACTTATGGTTGTCATTGCTACTACTTGTCCATGGGTGGGAGTGTATCCCGGGGCGACAGGGCACGCTTCCGGTTTTGGGAGTTTAAAAAGTCAAACTTTATTTTAAAAAAAATTAAAGTATTTACAAAATAATTTTTAATAACTGTGTGCGTGTGTGTGTGTGTACACGAAGTAGGCTGAAGCGAGGGCTGGGAACGTAGGGGAATGGGCCTCTAGTCATACTATTAGCCTTTGCCCCCAGAGGGGGCCATCAATCCACACCTACTGGGAGGATATGAAGATTGATGCTCAGCGAGGCCACTGGCCAGACCAAGTGCCGTAAAGGCAATACTACACTGTGATCTTAGCTAAAAGGATGATAGACAATGTCATTGAGTAAATCGGGCATTTTCAACTTCAGGAAAAACACTGAGGCGAGAATGTGGTTATTAATTCTATATATGGATAAAGTCGGTCTCTCTGGCCGGCCGGTCTCTCTGGCCGTGGGGTTACAACACTTTCTCTCTGTAATCCCGTTTATCACGCAGAGTCTCGTAGCGGAGCGAGAGCTGAGGCGGTTCGACCCCCGCTCGTGACTTGCGGGATACTGAGCCGGCCGCTCAGAAAGCAATGGCAAACTACTGAGCGTAATCTTGCCAAGAGATCAACATACAGCTGAAAGATGCTGGTGTTGACAGCTAAGTCCTGTAAAAGGATATGCTAAAAAAAAAAAAAAAATGGATAAAGTCTCTTCGTAGACTTAGATGGATAGGACATCTTAGGAGGATGGATGATGGTAGAATACCAAAGGATATCTTTTTTGGTGAATTACAGATGGGTAAGAGATCTCAGGGTCGGCCTCTACTACGATACAAAGATGTGTGTAAGCGGGACATGATTGATACAGGCATTGATAATGCACATTGGGAGCAAGTCGCCGCTGAACGTGTTGCATGGAGGGCAAATATCAGAAATGGAATAAAGTCAAAGGAGAAAATTATTGCAGAAAAGTCACACACCAAGCGTTTGAGACGTAAGATCGTGCATGATGGTGGAAATGACCACGTGTTCACATGCACCCACTGTGAACGGACATTTACAGCGCAAATTGGCCTTATCAGTCACACTCGCTACCACCATAGTTAAAAGTTATTATGCCTTTTTAAAGCACAAACTATCGTCTGTCAAGACGGCAAGGTGCCAATGAATATGGATAAAATACCATAATTAATTCATCAGACAGGTCTGCAGTAAGACACACTCACTCTACAGATTGTCGTGTTAAGTACTCACTCTCTACTATAGTGTCTTGAGAGATATTACTTCTATAGTGTCGTCCCTGGAGTGAGGGGAATCAACACCCACATTTTTTTTTCCAGTTTCAATATCACTATTCTGGATATATCCACCAGACTCCGTCACTCCCTCAGTCCAAGGACACCTTCTTCTCACTCTTGCTCACCCCTTGATCATGCCCCCTCTCTTTCTTCCCCAACATAACATACTTGACAACTCTAGCCTCAACAAATAAATACAAGAAATTTATTAAAGCTAAGAGTATATGTGGGAGAAGTGTGTGTGTGTAATGTGTAGAATGTGTGTCGCATATTCTAGGTGTATATGTAGACATTAGACCACGAAGCTCCGGATCATATTCTGATCATCATTGTACGAGTTACACCACATCATCACGGGGCAGTAAACAAAAACCTCACCACACGCCGTGTCCCTCTTGTGCGATGTTGACTCTCTCCGGTAGCCCCTTTGATAATCCAGATTCCTGGTCACCAATCACGAATATAGTCCGTTATTGATCTGACAGCGATCATACACCCTGTTAATAAATGTCTACATGGTTCCGAACCATAAACCTTCCTTGCCTATTGAAAACAAGTAACACGGTTCCTGGGAATAAATGACTCATCCTTACAAGTCCTACCGTTTTCACTGTTACACTGTTCTCGTTCTTTGGATTAATTCTTATTAATATTTCACAGGTGGTGTGACAATGTTACAAACTCTAATGTTATGTCACTTGTAGTGTGATACTCAACACTTTAATGTTAGTTCACCTGTATTGTGATAATCAAACACGATATTGTTCTTACACCCGTGGTGTGACATAATAACACTCCATTATTTCTTTCACGAGTGGTGTGACATAATAGACCCTTTTCTCATGGGCCAAATGCACAGGCCACTGAACAGATCTCCTCGTACCAAGTTCTCCATGATACAAACAATTCAGCATCTGTTCTTTGAAAACCCGAGGGAACCCTATGAATTCCTAGCTCATAATCCGAATTGAATCTCCAAATTGCCATGAAAGACACATGTTTTATTCTCCAATACACTGGTAGTAACATGCGGGATTCTTTTCACTACGAACACTGAGCTATTCAACACCTGAGCCTAGGTCAACTTTATTGTCCACTCCCGACAACAAGTTTGTTTTTATATAATCTGGGATTGACCTCGTGACGTCATTCTCCTGTCAACAACATGTGGCAACCAAATCATGCGGTGCTTTGCCTTTCATCTTGAGTCTGTTTTAAGACAATCGGGAACTCTTTTCCCGTTTCTCCAGGGAATCATCATAGACCAGCGGCGCCTTTGAAAATTGTAAGTTCGAATATAGCCAGCCTCTGTTGTTTCATCATCTATCGTGATTTTAGTGGTTTCATGACACAGATCCACCAGCTAATAGAGCTATGCTGGCGAGAAGGACAAGTCCCACAGGATTTCAAAGATTCAAACATCATAACACTGTACAAGAACAAGGGCGATCGGAGCGACTGCAACAACTATAGGGGTATCTCACTTCTGTGCATTGTTGGAAAAGTATTTGCCAGAATTGTTCTGCACAGACTTCAAGTCCTAGGAGATCAAGTCTACCCCGAATCACAGTGTGGCTTTCGACAGAACCGGTCTACCATTGATATGATATTCTCATTGCGACAAATGCAAGAAAAATGCCGTGAACAGAATCAACCACTGTTTATTGCCTTCATCAACCCCACAAAGGCATTTGATTTGGTCAGTCGTGAGGGTCTGTTCAAGGCTCTAAAGAAGATTGGCTGCCCACCAACTCTTCTGTCCATTGTGGAATCGTTCCACACAGGCATGAAGGGTATAATTAAGTTTGATGCTGCAACTTCTGAAGAGTTTGAAATCAAGAGTGGAGTTAAGCAAGGTTGTGTACTAGCTCCCACCCTCTTTGGAATATACTTTTCACTTCTACTGAAATATGCCTTTCGTGATCAGGATGGTGGTATATACATTCACTCACGCTCAGATGGTGGCCTCTAGAATGCTCAGAGATTGAAGGCCAAGACCAAAATTAGGAGCGTACTGATCAGAGAGTTGCTTTTTGCAGATGATGCTGCAGTTACGGCTCACTCTGATAAAGAATTGCAATGTCTACTATCTGCATTCTCCAATGCTTTTTTCTGAATTTGGTTTAACAATTAGCAAAAAGAAGACACAGATTATGTCACAAGGTGTACATGGGGTATGTCAGAGTCTAAAGTATTGCAGAGATGCAGTGACATCGTTACGCCCGCCAGGCGACTTAGTCCCCAGCCGGGATGCCGTAACTTCGTTACGCCCGCCAGGCGAGTAGTAGTTACCTGCCTGCGAGGTTGCTGGCTGACGAGACGGCCAGCGGTCAGGCAAGGACAACGCAAGACGCACGCAGGCCTCGTGAAGCCATTTCAGGTGGGGAGGCACGTTGCGAGCAATAGACAGACAGCTCTGGGACGTGGACTCGACTGGACGTATGATGAGAGAAAGGCGTTGTGTGGTTTCTGTGCCCGAAAGTCGAGTGCTTGTACATCTTGAGAGATAGACTGTGAGCTGTACTGTGTCTGTAAGTGTATTGAAGTATAACTTATATATTGTAATGATCATCGTATTGTATATGATCTGTAAATAAATCCATTGAACGTTGTGTCGTTGAGTCTCAAGTCAAATCACGTTGTACTTGTACTGTCTCACATGTGTTAGGTAAAACGAGCCAGGTGTAAGACCCTGACATGTGTGGACGTGGGGGCATTCGTCCGGCTTTGAAATGAACGTAGTTTAAGTGATTAACATTTAAACCTAGAGTTGTGAACTTAGAATTTTTGTCCAAGTTTAGATGTACATGTAAATGTGATCGTTGAAGGCTCATTTTTGGTATATATTATTACATTGTTTAAACATGGAGACTAGTTGTGAACGTAAAGTACATACATATTGTTTGATCTTGTATACGTGTAAAACATCAGTGATTGTTGAACTTGTCACCGTTTTGACCTTGTCGACATTGTGAAGTTGTCGCCATTGTGACCTTCTCGCCATCTTGTAAACTTGATGTCTATGTCCTTACTGAATGTCATCTTAATGTAAGTGATGTGTCATCAATGTTGTAGAGTGTTGAGATATATTTAGAGTGTCTTTGTAAAGTGAGTTGTGGAAAGCAGAAAGTTTTGGAAAGAAAGTGACTTGTGTTTTGAAAAAAAAAAATTGTTGACCGACAATTACGACCTACAATTACACTCAACGCCATACAAACCTAATCAAAACTTAGTGACAAGCAGGCACACCACATCAAATAGACGCTAATTTATTTCCTCCAAAAACAAAGCAGCTTTTCTGTGCCATCTGAAACCCTTGCTCGTAGAGGTCATTTGTGTTTGAGGTAGCGACCCTACAGTTCCTAGCCCGATTTCCAACCGTTCTTCACCGCATCCAGTATACTTGAGTATATTTTTCTTTTCATATACTTTCGGATGCAAATTTAGGCACATATTGTCAATAGAACACAATGGTAAATTGTTCACTATACTAACAACGTGTAACAAATTGTGTGGCTGGTATTTCATTTTGCATTTTCCATCATGTCTTCATTAAATGATTTCATCGATATGGGGTTAAAGTTACAGTTAACAGGTGATGAGTTAACGAAGTGGAGTGAAAAGAAATGCTCTGAATACCATGAACGCGAAGAAAGAGCAGCTGAAAGAGCATTAAAGCAGGCAGAGACAGAAAGAGCTGCCAAGCAAGTAGAGGCAGAAACAGCCTTAAAGCAAGCAGAGATAGCAGCTCAGAGTAAGCGAGAAGAACTGGAATTGCAATTAAAAATCAAGCAACTTGATACTGAGACTGCCATTAACAAAGAGTCTAAGAAATCTGAGAGACTGGAGAAAGAAAACCAGTACAAGAAATATCAAGGTATCGTACGTAATTATACCTCGGGTGACTGCATTGCAGCCTTTACCCAAAATTTTGAGACGTTAATGGACCATTACCAGGTTCCACTGTCTGAATGCAATATTATTTATATGAGGAGTTTATCAGGGGAGCCTCTTAAAGTCATTGAGACTATCCCCAAAGACCTCAGAAAAGAATACCATTATCTAAAATCAAAGATTATGGCACATTTTATGTTAGATGAGGCAGGTTACAGAGAACAATTCAGCAAGTTGAGCCCCAAACCGACTCAAACGTTCTCTGACTACCTATGCTTAGTCCGAGACATATTTTCCAAATGGACTTCGGCAGCTAAAATTGATAAGAACTATCAAAAGTTAGAAGATCTTATCATTAGAGATAAAGTCATTTCATCCATTCCATCAGCATTTTCAAAATTTTTGCAGGAGAATGAATGCACAAGTGTAGATGAGATTGAGAGACGTGGTTCGGCTTATTACACAGCCAACAAACATTGTTTTGCCAGTGAAGCTACTGATATAAATTTTGTAGCATCGGCTAACTATGACAAACCCTATAGTAGGCAAAAACCTCATAAGCCTACGTCTGAGAAGTACAATCACTGTAGATATTGTAAAATTTCACACCATCAAGGTGAGATGTGTGACAAGAACCCCGCATATCTTACTTATCTACAAAACATGGTAAACAGACAAGATAAGGAGCGTAGATCCTTTAGAAATTTGCGTAAATGTTTCCTCTGTAAGGCGTACGGACATTATCGCCATGATTGTAAAGGTAGGCAAATGACCAACAAAGCAAATGTGTCTCCTACCTAGTGACAGACACTTATTGACTGATTCTTGGCAAGGACCATTTAAAGTGACGAGACAGATTTCACCTGTAGACTATGAGATTCAAATAAAAGACAAACACAAAATATTCCACGTCAATATGCTAAGACCATACTACAACAGAGACAACGAACAGGACGATACAACAGCTTGTACAGTGATAATAGACCATAAAGATGACGAGGCTAGTGACGAAATTCCAACACCTGCATTAGACACGACAAACTGCTTGAAGGAAATTAAAATCAACCCAAAGTTAACTCAAGCAGAAACAGACAGTTGCAAGCATCTCATACAACAGTACAACGCCATCTTCTCCAACAACCCAGGACAAACAGAATTAGTACAACATCACATCACACTCACGTCAAATACACCCATAAAATGCAGACCATACACCATTCCATTGCATTACAAAGAACACTTACATCAAGAGATCGTCAACTTAGAGAAAAACAACATCATAAGACGATCCCAATCAGATTTCTCAACTCCAATGGTCATAGTACGCAAAAAGGACAACACGATAAGACTCTGTGTCGACTATAGAAAACTAAATAAGATAACTCTTCTAGATCTGGAACCAATGGCAAACTCGGAAGATCTACTAACAGAACTGACAGACGCTAGGTTCTTTACGAAGGTAGACATGACTAAAGGTTACTGGCAAATAGCAGTATACGAACAGAGCAGACATCTGCCAGCATTTGCCACACCTTGGGGACTGTACGAATGGTGCAAACTTCCATTTGGGCTTGTCAATGCCCCAGCGACATTCGTACGTATGACACGACTGTTACTAGTAGATATACCGAACATAATTTGTTATATAGACGACATTTGTGTTCACACAAAGACGTTGACAGACCACATAAAGACATTAGAACGGTCATTTGAACGCATTAGACAGCGCGGACTGACGGTAAAGCCTGCAAAAAGTAGACATAGCCTATCAGGAAATATCCTTCTTGGGGTACAAAATATCCAATGGCTTTGTCACGACAGCCGATAACATTGTGTCCAAAATACTAAAACTCTCACTTCCGACTACGAAAAAGCAAGTCAGAAGTTTGTTGGGACTTATAAATTATTATAGGCAGTTTGTCAAAGACTTAGTTAGAGAGTAGTGAAGACCACCCTGAAAGAGTGGTCTACCTCAAGTAGATTAGAGGTGACCCAGTGCCCCTACATGAGGGCAGGGTAGGTGATAGGAAGGGGAACTATTAAATAGTTCTCTCATGAGACACGGAGGTGTCAACCAGAGAGTAAGCACTCTGGTCACGGCGCAATCACGCCTACATGATAGACACGGAGAAGTGGAATACCACTCAAGAGGAGACGGCTACTCTAAGCGGGCTAAGTGATGCAGCACGCACAAGCCGAAGGGCACACAAGGTCCTTCCGCGTGCTGTGTAGCCACGCGAGGAAAAGAGTCAGACCGGGGACAGACTTCATAGCGAGCGCGTCGATTAGTGTCGATGCGTGTTTCTTTAGCCAAGTAGATAGAGTTAGCAGTAGGGTTAGGAAACGACTAGTGATAGGGAATTATGTGTATTCTTGTGTGATGTATTAGCGACCGTTTTTGTGCATTGATGTAGTGTAAAGAGCCAGTGGCAATAAAATGTGTAATCCATGCCTCACGACTTACAATCTTTTTGTGTGGTGCGAGAGAAGTTATCCCGTAATGCCTGAAGCATCGCTTGATGACAGGCTAGGATAAAGTGGTGTCAGAAGTGTAGCTTGGACAATTGTTCAAGCTAAAACACTCACCCACGGCTCTAAAATAGCATTACTGTCAGTTAATAACAGGGTTTAATTTGTGTTAGTGAATAAGGACGTGTGCAGACCAGAACAAGTTGCAAGCTGAGCTGTGCCCATCGTGATCAATCGTGTTTATTTAAGCTTATTGAAGTGTTTTGTGATCTATGAACATGTTTTCTGAGTTGTAAGTATTGTTATTATAGTTTTCTATCATTTATTTTTATAATTACGTATTTATTTACAAACATTTGTCAAATATGATTCACGGCGGAGCGATATACAGAAAAAATTCAGCCGGCGACAATATTGATTTTTCCAATCTAAAAATAGCGCTGCGCCTGTGACGTATCGCGACTGACAAACAGCTGTGTTACGCCATTTGCATTCAGCGACAGATTGTTTACAAATCGCAAAGCGGCTGCTCGCCTGAATCTTTGGCTTATATCATATATTATTGGTTTATATTAACTATTTAATAAATATATTTACTTATTTGAACAATATTATGACTTTTATATTTATTTAAAAGCATTTATTTAATTATTTCTTTACTTTTCTATTTGTTATTGTCACGATGGCACTACTTTCGGTAGGCAAATAAAACTCGGTCTGCACAACACTTCCATAGATTAAACTAGATTAGGTAAGGAAGGCAGAAGACGTTAGAACGAAGACAGGACATTGACATTTAATATTAATTAGACTACATTGTATTGTCCGGGGGCATGTGATTGTGATTGTACCAAATTGTCTAAAGTCATATGTCGTTTACAATTTGTTAATTGTTGATGCTCTTGTAAATCAGGGAGAACAACAGCTGTTTAGAAGTGTAAGACGAGGTGTTTGTCGTAGTGCCAAACGATTGGACCTGAGGTGCCAAACATTTGTACCGGATTGATCTGGAATGTTAAGATGAGTATACCCAAAGTATTTTGAATGCAATATGATTAATAATGCATCTCTTTTTCAGCGTGTAATCTATTAGTATATTTTTTTTTGTGATCCAGTTTTCAAGGTGCAATCTAAGGGCATAATTTTTGTACACAGGGAATTAAAAACTTAGCATATCAATATACCTGAGTAAATATTTAAGTGCCTATCAGCTCTAGCTAATTACCCAACAACATGTCAACTTTAGCTGATTTTATAGAAGCAGGCAAGGCATTACAATACACAGGAAAGGAATTAGAGCAATATGCTGAGCATAAATTTAGGGAAGCAAAAGATGCTGAGGGAGATGAACGGGCACGAGAAAGACAACATCAGAAGGAACTAGCTGAGATAACAACACAAAAGGAGTTAGAAATAAAACACAAGCAGTTAGAACATGATAAGGAAATTAAACAGAAGGAATTAGAACTAAAGCAAAAGCAATTAGATCAGGAAAGAGAACTAAAGCAAAAAGAGATAGATGAAATGGCAAGAGTGAAGGAAAAACAAATACAAGTTGAATCAGAGACACAGTTAAAGATGAAAGGTATGGATGTAGATTCACACTTAGAGATCTCCGCTACAAAACTAAAGAGTCAGCAGGAAGAAAATAAATTTAATAAATATAAGAATATTATTAAACCATTCTGTAAAGAAGACTCCATATCAGCCTGGACAGAAAATGTCGAATATCAGTTTAAATACCACCAAGTTCCAATCGATATGTGGGCTATGATTTACATGAAGAACCTTAGTGGGGAGCCCCTTAAAGTAATTGAATCGATACCAACTGATCTTAGATCTAACTATCAGTACATCCATGATAGGATAATGCAACACTTCTTACTTGTTTTCAAATTTAAAACCTAAACCAAGTGAGACTTTCATCGATTATGTCTAGAATGTCCAAAGCGTACTAAATAGATGGCTGAATGCAGCAAACATAGGAAAAGACTATGACAAACTTAAAAACTTAATAGCCATGGATAAAGTCATATCCACTATACCATCTCCTTTCGCTAAATTCCTTCAGCAGTCAGACATCGAGACCATAGAACAATTTGAAAAGAAAGGCTCTGCATATTTTCCTCGAATAGGGATATTTTTAAAACATCTAATATCGACTCTGAAATAGTCTTGTTTGTTAAGGACCAACCTAAAAGCTATCGTAGCAATAAAAAACCATTTCAGAGAGTCGACAAGAAAGACCAAAAATTACCTAAATGTGTTTATTGCCAACTTTTCCATGATACTAATTCTATGTGTGATAAATCACCAAACTATCCTGCACATCTTGAGATGGTCATTAAGAAGCAACAAACCAAGAGAACTGCATACAGGCGTGCAGTCAAATGCTTCTTCTGTTCCAGCTACGGGCATTATTCCAGTAAGTGCCTGGGCCGCCAACGTATGAAGGCCAATAGTGCAGTGTTAATTGATACATCTTCTGATAGTGAGAGTGAGACTGAGTGTGAAGTCGAGAATGAATTACCTTTTAACCAATCTGAAGATGTGTGTTGTGTAAACGGTATATTAAGCTTTGACAGTTGTGAACGATGTCACCAATTTCATGCAGACGGAAAATTAGAATGTGGGCATACAGTACCATTCTCCACTGAGAGTGTAAACGCAGCATTAGCCTCCAGAGGCAATTTGGTGTTCCACAATGCATTGGTCAACGAAATACCATGCCAATGTTTGCTGGATAGTGGGAGCACTCTTATAGGTCTTAGAAAGGAACTGGTCAACCCAGATGATTATACAGGCGACTCAGTCAAGTGCCGAACTTTTTCGGGTAATATTGAAATTTACTCTTTGGCAAGAGCCCGTATTAACACGCCTTTCCTTTCTGGCACCTTTACATGTGCGATTCTAGATAACCCTTGTACTGATTTAATTTTTGGATGCTTACCCCAACTAAAACATTGCACGAACGAAGAAATAGCTGCATGGGAAAAATTAAATGCAGCTAATGCAACAACCAGAGCAGATACTATTAAACACCAAGACACACTACAGGATGAAAGATTACTGTTGCTATCACCAACTAGCACGGATGATACCACCAGACAAAAGTTCATAGACCAGCAGAAAGCTGATCCGAGTGTGTCTCCATATCTGAAATTGTTAAAAGAAAAAGCCAAAGTAACAAAGAACGCATCATGGTTCTTTAGACTTAATAATGGTATTCTTACTAGTTATTCTCACTCATTGGCACCTTGCCGTCTTGACAGACGATAGTTTGTGCTCTAAAAAGGCATAATAACTTTTAACTATGGCGGTAGCGAGTGTGACCGATAAGGCCAATTTGCGCTGTAAATGTCCGTTCACAGTGGGTGCATGTGAACACGTGGTCATTTCCACCATCATGCACCATCTTACGTCTCAAACGTTTGGTGTGTGACTTTTCTGCAATAATTTTCTCCTTTGACTTTATTCCATTTCTGATATTTGCCCTCCATGCAACACGTTCAGCGGCGACTTGCTCCCAATGTGCATTATCAATGCCTGTATCAATCATGTCCCGCTTACACACATCTTTGTATCGTAGTAGAGGCCGACCCTGAGATCTCTTACCCATCTGTAATTCACCAAAAAAGATATCCTTTGGTATTCTACCATCATCCATCCTCCTAAGATGTCCTATCCATCTAAGTCTACGAAGACTGAGCATGGAATAAACTGTCACACAACCTGATCTTTCCAATACTTCAGTATTTGTGATTTTGTCTTGCCACTTAATACCAAGAATTCTTCGCAGACACCGCATATGAAAGCTGTTTAAATTGTTCTCTTGGTGTGAGTAAGTTGTCCAGGTTTCACTGCCATAGAGAAGAGTACTAAGGACACAGGCTTGATAGACAAGGACTTTTGTTTTGGCAGTAAGCTTCCTGTTCTCCCAGACTCTTTTTCTTAACCTGTTCATTGTTGTTGCTGCCTTACCAATCCGGATGTTGATTTCCTGATCTAGGGATAATTTGCTATTTACCACTGATCCTAGATATGTAAAATGGTCTACTATCTCTAGTTCGGCGTCGTCAATAAAGATTGATGGTACCCCATGTGCACCTTGTGACATAATCTGTGTCTTCTTTTTGCTAATTGTTAAACCAAATTCAGAACAAGCATTGGAGAATGCAGATAGTAGACATTGCAATTCTTCCTCAGAGTGGGTCGTAACTGCAGCATCATCTGCAAAAAGCAACTCTCTGATCAGTACCCTCCTAATTTTGGTCTTAGCCTTCAATCTCTGAGCATTGTAGAGGCCGCCATCTGAGCGTGAGTGAATGTATATACCACCATCCTGATCACGAAATGCATATTTCAGTAGAAGTGAAAAGTATATTCCAAAGAGTGTGGGAGCTAGTACACAACCTTGCTTAACTCCACTCTTGATTTCAAATTCTTCAGAAGTTGCACCATCAAACTTGATTATACCCTTCATGCCTGTGTGGAACGATTCCACAATGGACAGAAGAGTTGGTGGGCAGCCAATCTTCTTTAGTGCCTTGAACAGACCCTCACGACTGACCAAATCAAATGCCTTTGTGAGGTCGATGAAGGCAATAAACAGTGGTTGATTCTGTTCACGGCATTTTTCTTGCATTTGTCGCAATGAGAATATCATATCAGTGGTAGACCGGTTCTGTCGAAAGCCACACTGTGATTCGGGGTAGACTTGATCTCCTAGGACTTGAAGTCTGCGCAGAACAATTCTGGCAAATACTTTTCCAACAATACACAGAAGTGAGATACCCCTATAGTTGTTACAGTCACTCCGATCACCCTTGTTCTTGTACAGCATTATGATGTTTGAATCTTTGAAATCCTGTGGGACTTGTCCTTCACGCCAGCATAGCTCTATTAGCTGGTGGATCTGTAGAGTGAGTGTGTCTTGCCCACTCCTGATAACCTCTGATACTGATATCAGATAATATCTGATACTGATCCTGATACTCGTTATTATACAACTGGTAACCATGAGATTCAGCAAACGGTGTTACCTGTACAACACCGCCAAACTGTGCTAAAGATTGCACACGAGTCACCGTTTGCTGGTCACCTTGCATACGACAAAACCAGGGCCAGAATTCAGGCTCATTTCTATTGGCCAGGTTTTTGTAATGACATAAAACTATTTTGTCGGTCATGTAATGTCTGTCAACAACTAGTACGTAAGGGTAAACATCCTACAGCTGAAGTGAAACCTTCAACACTGGCCTCTAGGCCATTTGAGAGTGTGGCGGTAGATATTGTTGGACCCCTGAACCAGGTGTCCAGCAAAGGAAATCGCTTCATCTTAACGATGGTAGACCTATGTTCAAGGTGGGTTGAGGCAGTAGCTTTAAAATACATCACCTCCAAAGATGTTGCCAATGTATTTCTACACTTGTTCTCACGATTCGGATTCCCACGTACCATCTTATCCGATCGTGGAACCCAGTTCATATCGGCTGCAACGCAAGCCCTTACGAAAATGTTAGGGATTAAACAGCATTTTACAACAGCTTATCATCCAGCTAGCATTGGAATAGTAGAGAAAATTAACGGAGACCTAAAGCATATGCTGGCTAAGGTGACAGCAGAAAACCCAGCTGATTGGGATACACTGTTACCAACAGTGCTGTTCGCCTATCGGGAGATTCCCCATTCAAGCACGGGTTTCTCACCGTTTGAATTAGTATACGGGGCTAACCCACGTGGACCCCTTACAATTTATCATCAAGTAGTAACGAATTCGATTGAAATTCCAACCCCTAAAACACCGTATAAAATGGTAACAGAAACACGAGATAAAATTATGAAATCGTGTATCATAGCTAAGGCAGCTTTGGAGAGGAAGGGTCAAATCTACCGCCAATAAGCAAATAAGGGTGCGAAAACTATTAATCTTGAACCAGATCAAGACATACTGCTGTTACTTCCAGACAAACGAAATTTATTACTGACCTCATGGCAAGGGCCATTCAAGGTGGTACGGAAAATTTCAGATGTCGACTATGAAATATCGATAAACGGACACTTAAAGATATTTCATATCAACATGTTGAAACCTTACTTTTCACGACAAGAGACAGAAGTAGAGACAGACGAACACAATGCACCCACACCTATAGATCTGACGACAGACATACACAACGCAACTACAGCGAGACTGGCAAAGCCGACGATATGCACACACCTAGTGAGCATACAGAAAACGCACTTAGCACCACTACCGTACTGAATCAGGTAGACGACGACGGGATGGAACTACCTGTTCCAATTGTAGACAAGACTGCTACATTAGAGTGCATACGGTTAGAAACGGGACTAACAGACGAGCAACGACGACAGACAATAGAATTAGTGACGGAATATAAGGACATATTTTCCGACATTCCAGGTAGGACGGACAGGATCGAGCACTCCATCCTTCTTTCGGACTCTAAGCCTATCAAATGCAGGCCGTACTCTATCCCACTTAGCTACAGAGAAAGTCTAAATAAGGAAATTCTTAATTTAGAGGCTAGTGGGATCATTCAGAAATCTACATCCTTTCCAATCGTCCTAGTCAAGAAAAAAGACTCCACAATTCGTCTTTGTGTGGACTAGAGAAAACTCAATAATGTCACTAAGATCGACGCAGAACCAATTCCTTCCTGCGAAGATCTTATTCTGGATATGTCCACCTCCAAAATCTTCTCTAAATTAGACCTTACTAAGGGATATTGGCAGGTCCCTATGCAGACTGAATCCATCCATCTTACTGCTTTCTCAACACCTTTAGGTCTGTACGAGTGGCGGTTTCTTCCTTTCGGACTTCGTAACGCTCCTGCCACTTTCGTACGCTTAACTAGAGATTTACTACATGGAGTGATGAATACAGTGACCTATATAGATGATATTTGTGTCCATACAGATGACTGGACAACACACTTACTGAAACTCAGACATGTCTTCGATAGATTGCGACTCTTCGGTCTCACTGTCAAACCGAGCAAAGTTGAATTGGGCCTACAAGAAATTGATTTTTTGGGTCATGTCATTTCACAAGGACAGCTAAAAACTGACAATAGAATTATTACTAAAATTATGAACCTGACCATGCCAACAACAAAGAAGCAGGTCAGGAGCCTTTTGGTTTAGTAAATTATTACAGTAAGTTCATACCGAACTTAGCAGAAATTACAAGTGTATTTTCAAATGTTTTAAAAGCATCAGTAAAATTAGATGTTAAAGATGCATTATTAATTTCTGCATTGTCAAAATTGAAACTCCTATTTAGCAATGTACCAATCCTCCGTTTGCCTAATCCTAGGCTCGTTTATTATCTTAGGACAGATGCCAGCAGGATATCCATCGCTGCAGTACTAGGCCAGTTTTATGATGGCATCTTCCATCCGATTTGCTACGTGAGCCGCAAGATCACACCTGCTGAGTCCAGATATTCCATATCAGAGTTGGAAGCCCTAAGCGTCATCTATTCGGTGAGAAAGTTTACATCGATTTCTAGCGGGCGTGCACTTTGTAGTCCAGACCGACAACTCCCCGATCACGGTCATACAAAGTGGGGTGCATCGTAACGACCGCATTTACAGGTGGTCATTGATATTACAGAATTATACTTTTAGTATAGAGCATATTAAGGGTAAGGACAACATTCTGGCTGATACCCTTAGTCGACCATCTGAGGTAGAAATACCTGATACTCCACATGAATAGGTATTTTAGGAATGGTTATTTAGTACACTTAGAATATCCTGTGTAAAATATCCTATGTATTACATAGACATCATGTCCAGGACTGTGTGCTAAGAACAGTGAACCACCATGTGTCCGTAGACAACAGAATAAGAACTGTGCTCCAAGGACTAGTGAATCACCGTGTGTACATAGACAGCTCGTTATTTACTATGCTCCATTTGTGTTCCGGTGAATCACCTGTGTTAATCATGGAAGAACAGTGTCAGAACAATGCATAATTAACAGACACGAATTTACTTGTCTACGACACCAGCGGACTTTACGATTGAAATAATACCCATAAGACACAAGTATGACTGTGTAGTGTATCGAATATACCCAGGATAATTGTGTATATATAAACTATGCCAACGAAAGGAATTTCTAAACATTATGGCAACTATTAACCTGGGGTATTTAAATATCATGTATATATATTTATTTAATGTGATATGTATTATAACATGTTTTTAATATAGTGATAAATTAGAGTTAGATTAGTTACTGTAATGTAGATTTAGATTAGATTTAGGGAATATAATAGATTTTTTTTTTTTTTTTTTTTGTAGTGTATATAAATCATTAATTTACCCACTTACTTAGGATAAAAGTAGATTAGGATAGTACTTTAAACCTAATAACAGGTAATTAAAGACTAGGATAAAATGTTCAGACAGAAACAGTACCAGTTAGTGTAGGACAGGAACAGCACCATTTAGTTCATTTCATTTAACTTTATTTCATTCCATCTTCATGAACACTTTAACAACCTCATCATTAGGATTAAAAGTAGTTTATATCTTATAGGATTATACAGATAAACATACATCATTTACACCATTTACAGTAAAATATCAATCATATATGTTTTCATTTAAACATTAAAACATATAGGCACTCTTCCGAATTGCGGTCCCAAATAGATCCGCAGTGAATAGGTCAGGGGTAAGGGTTAGGGTCAGTGTTTATTTAACAACTAACCCTAACCCTTAACCCCTGACCTATTCACTGCGGATCTATTTGGGACCGCAATTCGGAAGAGTGCCAAACATTATTTATAATTTCGCTGCATTTCACCCATTTCAGAAAGGTACATAACTCATCTCACATTAATGTCATTCTCTTTTAGATAGTTAGATTACTTCCCTTAGATTAGATTAAAGTGGTATAACAACTTTAAATACATATAGATAGAAGTAGTATTAGTATTTCAGTAGAATATATTGTTTAATAATATCAGGGTACAAACCATCAACCCTTTATCTTACATGTAAATATTGTGTAAATACATGACTTGTGCAGCAAGTTACGCACAGTCATTAAGCTCAACTTTTTTTCAAACTGAGCCAAACTTGTACAGTGTCACTTCAAGGTTTTTAAATAAGTGTGAGGGGAAAAGATGTGTGACAGAAGTGTGAAAGTGAGAGTAAATGGAAAATATACAAGAGAAAGTGAGGACAACCAGCGGATTTTGTCTGCCGCTCAACGCGACTTTTTATTTTTTATCTGCGTCAAGCGTTTGCTTTCGATGTTGAAAATGTATTGTCTTGAATGTGTTGTGTAGTTTAGTGTAGATCTTAGATAAAGTATTTTAAGTCTCATAAGACGGAAATGTAGTCGCGAATTAGTGTTATACACTTGTTTGTGGCCACATTTAACCGAATTATGGCACTTGAAAACTAACTTACATACATATTGTAGACAGACAAACATGTTAGGAGTTAAATTATATTATAGGTTAGATCCAAACACGCAAACAACCAGAATAACAAACAGGTAAAGTACATACATTTTTTAGAACAAAGGGAGATAACTCCTGGTCATGGGACATAATAGACAACGAAACACTTACTTAACAGTGAAAGATAACTTTACACGCGGAAGCGAGATAGGTAAAACCTGTCGCACACAGCTTGTGTAAGGGCTGTTTAATATTATATGGGGGACATGAAGCAATTCAAGTGTTGACCCTAAGAAAGTCAACTTTGTATGGGTAGTGAGTTAATTTACTATTTGAGGGCAGGTCTATAAGACAATGGTCCGGTTCAGACAAACCTCTAATGAATATAATATTGCGATTGAGAAGAGGGCTCACGCCAACCAGACAAGTTTGTGGCGATTACCAGTAGCCAAGTAAAGTGATACTACATTGTGACAATAGTCAGTAGAAGTCTATTGAGTTACCCAGAACCAGGTTATCAGTAGTCTTTGACAAAAATTAGAGACACTAATTTTTAGAAACCTCTTGTGTCACAACCATGAGTCAAAGTTTGTAACGCAACACAGGAGGGGAGGGTGTGTGTCAAAGACTTAGTTAGAGAGTAGTGAAGACTACCCTGAAAGAGTGGTCTACCTCAAGTAGATTAGAGGTAACCCAGTGCCCCTACATGAGGGCAGGGTAGGTGATAGGAAGGGGAACTATTAAATAGTTCTCTCATGAGACACGGAGGTGTCAACCAGAGAGTAAGCACTCTGGTCACGGCGCAATCACGCCTACGTGATAAACACGGAGAAGTGGAATACCACTCAAGAGGAGACGGCTACTCTAAGCGGGCTAAGTGATGCAGCACGCACAAGCCGAAGGGCACACAAGGTCCTTCCGCGTGCTGTGTAGCCACGCGAGGAAAAGAGTCAGACCGGGGACAGACTTCATAGCGAGCGCATCGATTAGTGTCGATGCGTGTTTCTTTAGCCAAGTAGATAGAGTTAGCAGTAGGGTTAGGAAACGACTAGTGATAGGGAATTATGTGTATTCTTGTGTGATGTATTAGCGACCGTTTTTGTGCATTGATGTAGTGTAAAGAGCCAGTGGCAATAAAATGTGTATTCCATGCCTCTCGTACGACTTACAATCTTTTTGTGTGGTGCGAGAGAAGTTATCCCGTAATGCCTGAAGCACCGCTTGATGACACAGTTCATACCTGATTTTTCTGAACTGACCGAAGTATTTACTAACCTACTAACAAAAGATCAACCTGAGAAAATTGTAAACAATGAATGCCTAAAATTTGCATTCCAGAAAGTACTATCTTATTTTTCTGATAATAGTTTAAATAATCCTATTCTAAAATTGCCCGATTTACGAATCATTTTCAGATTGCGCACAGACGCGAGCTCCGTGGTGATTGGAGCAGTCTTGTTACAGGAGCATAATAACATCCTACATCCTGTGTACTTTGTCTCCAGGAAATTAAAACCGAGAGAACGGGCTTGGTCAATACCTCAGTTGGAAGCCCTAGCTCTAGTGGTGGGTATAACTAAATTGTCCAGATTCCTTCTAGGACGCCATTTTATTGTGGAGTCTGGCAGTAGTCCATTGCGATTTATTAATTCAGGTCTACCTTCAAACCAAATGGTAGCGCGCTGGTCTCTTAAGCTCCAAGATTACAGCTTCGAGGTTCGACATATCCCAGGCAGAACCAACACGATTGCCGATCTTTTGTCCCGTTGTCCGACCGACCCAATGAGCACCAATGTCTGAGTGCAGTGTGTAAGATACACTCAGATCAACACAGCCATCCATCAGTGAATATTTTTTTTCATTCACGAAAGCTGTGTAATGTCTACCATGTGATGTGATAGGGTTTATTCCCAATATATATAGTTTTCTTATTTTACTAATTAATGTAGTGATTGTCGTGAATAATTGTGTAGTGTGTGGTAGAAAGCGAACGTTATTAATTGTATATATATTACGAAACAAGAACAGTGCCACATTCGCTCAAAACTTACCGTAAGCGAACTATCCAATTTAACAGTGGTATCTGCGTTTGGAACATTTCCAGTGATATTTTAAATCCGTGTGTGAAAGTGTGACCTGAACATTGACATCTACACCACTGCAGTCAATCGAAATCCAGAAGTTTTTCCAGTGAAACAACCAACACATGAACGATCAGAACATTATACAGTCCGTAACTACATCAGACCGGAACAAGTGTGTTCTACAAGTTTCAATATCAGCTGTTCGTGTGTACTTCCGGATTAGTTAGAAATTTAGTTCAAAATTAGCAGACGACAAACAAAAGTTTAAAAAGCTATGACGATTCTAAAAACTTTAGGAATCAACAATTTTGAATACACGAATTGTGTATTTATATTTTTCATTAGGTGTAATCTTAGAATCATATCTTGATTAATTTATTCATACTATCGACATTTTTTCGCTAGTATGGAGAAACATCAAGCTATGACGCTGAGAAATAGAATAGTTATTGTAAAATATTATATTTCATAAAGTTTGAAGTTATTCCCCTTTCATTTAATTGTTATTACATCATTACACCATCTCATCTCATCTCATCATGTTCCTCTTGTACCTTGCGGTGTCGAGGTGAAGTATAAACTTCGTGAGAGTGCCCGGTTATGGGCTTCGTATATCGACATTCCCATGGATTCTGTTATTCCCTCCGTCCAGCGTTTACGTGGTCGGCCTCTTCCTCTGTTTCCATCTGGTCTGTACGTCATTGCTTGTTGTGGCATGCTGTTGACTGGTAGCCTACTTGCATGGCCAAACCATTTGACTTGCTGCTTTCTAATAAAATCTAGAGCAGCTTTAACCCCCACTTTAGTCCTGATTTCTTCATTTCTGATCTTATCTCTTCTTGATACGTTGAGTATTCTTCTCAGGAACCTCATTTCTGTTGTTGTGATTTTTCTTTTCTCTTTTTCTGTCATTGTCCAGGTTTGGCATTGGTAGCACAGAGTTGGTAGGAAGATTGTGTTGTAAAGTGCTTTCTTAGTAGTTATTGATACATGTTTGTTCTTTAGTATTGGTGCCATTTGTCCAATGAGTTGATTTGCCTTATTGCACCTATTTTCGATCTCGTCTTCTGATCTGCCATTTGATGATATTATACTTCCTAGGTACTTGAAGCTCTTTACTTGTTTCAAGGGATGTTCGTTTAGGTGAATTGTTGCTGTTTGTTCTTCTTTAGTTATAGTCATTACCTCTGTTTTGCTTGTGCTAATTTTCATGTTATGTTCCCTACACATTTCGTTTAGACTATTCATGTGGTCTTGTAATTCAGCTTCTGATTTTGCTATTAGTGCTTGGTCGTCCGCAAACAGGAGTTCTCTAATGGTTAGATTTGCAGATGGTTCTTCTTCTGTGTTCTCGTCATGCGGTATTCTTGCTGTCTCTGCTTGGCTGGTTTCTTTACATATGTTGTCTATATATGTTATGAACAAGAGAGGGGACAGGACACAACCTTGTCGTACTCCAGATCTTATGGTGAAGGGTTCTGAGTGTCCTCCAGTTGCTCTCACTATGCATTCACTGTTGTCGTATAAACTTCTACATAGGTTTGTTAGATGTGTACTCACTCCATATTGTTTAAGGATTTCCCACAGCTTGTTTCTATCTACCCTATCAAATGCCTTTTCTTGGTCAACAAAGGCTAAGTAGAGTGTTTCATTGAATTCAATTGATTTTTCTATAAGTTGTCTAAGAGCAAAAATGGCGTCTGTGCATCCTTTGTTTTTCCTAAATCCAAGCTGCGTTTCGCTTAGCTGGGGTTCTAAAGTAGTTCGTAATCTTTTTTCAAGAATTTTGCAAAATATTTTCCCAGTATGACTCAACAGTGAAATGCCTCTGTATTGTGTGCAATCTCTTTTGCTGCCTTTGTTTTTCCAAATTGGGATAATTATGGCGTTTCCCCAGTCTCGTGGTGTCTGTTGTTCTACCCAAACATGGTTGAATAGTCTATGTAGCCAAGCTGTTCCTACTTCCCTTGCTGCTTTAATTAGTTCATTTGGTATTTCATCCTGTCCATGGTGATTTGTTCAATGGGGCTAATCTGATGGCTTCTATAATTTCTTCTTTTAGTATGTCTGGTTCTAGTTCCTCGGTGACATCTGTGTAGGTCTCTTGAATTCCTGTGACATCTGATGGGATGTTGAGAAGTTGTTCGAAATACTGCTTCCATCTTATTAGGATGTGTTTTTGTTCACTTATTGGTTCTCCATTTTCGCTGTTAATTATTTCAGTTGGGTCAAAGGGTACTCCTCTGGTTCGCATTGCACTTATCTTTTTGTAGAAGTTTCTGGTTGCCTCCTTGTAGTTTTTATTTAGGGTTTCTCCATACTCTTCCCAGTCTTTCTGTTTTTCCCTCTTTACTATTCTACTCACATGTCTTCTCGATATTCTGTATTCTCTGTAATCACATTCCTGTTTGCTCTTCAACCACTTTTTATATTTTTCCTTTTTTTCTTTTACCGCTTTCTTTACTTCTGCGTTCCACCAACTTGTTATTTTCTTTATCCGTGTTTTGCGTTTTTTCGTGGTTCCGCATGTTATTTTTGCAGTATTTAAAACGCTTGATTTGAACGTCTCCCATTCTTCTTCCACTGTTTTTCTTTCCGTAGGTAATTTTACAAAGAGTTCAGTTAGTTCTTTCTCATAATTTTCCCTTACTGCCTCGTCTTTAAGGTTTTTTAAGTTTACTGATTCGCATGGCATGTATTTTCCTGCTTTTTGTTTTCTTCTTCTAATGGTTCTTATTGTGGCAACGACTGCTTTATGATCTGTGTTTATACTGAAATTGGGCACTGCTCTTGCATCTAATATATTTCTCTTTCTGTTATTTCTTGTTAATATAAAATCAATTTGGCTTTTAGTGTCTAGATTGTTCCATTTATACCAGGTGTATACTTGCGAATCTTTATGTTTATAGAATGTGTTTGTTATATAGAGATCGTGTTGGCTGCAAAGCTCTATCAGTCTACTTCCGTTATCATTCCTTTCATTACACCAAGGGCGATAAATTGAAATGTATACGATTATGTATTTTGTATAAATAACCATGTTGTTGCCAGATTGTTAACACACCAAGAAACCATCTACTGGGCATGGTAGAGCGGTACCGACATTGCAGACCAACACAAGAGCTCCTGGCCAAGTAAGGTCAGGGTTTGAGCGTTTAATGCGACTTATATAAAGCCATATTTCGGTCTAGCCAGATGGTTTTTGTTTCAAAAACCATATTATTACTTTTTCTTTGAAGGCTGCGAGGTAGTTGCTTGGGAAGCTGTTACTACCGATCTGACTGGGTCAATAATGCAATTAAGGTAATCAGCCATCGAGAGGATGAAACTTGACAAGTGTTAAAGGTTGAACACCACATGTCGTTGAATACAACTTCCATTTCTTATGTGTTTTCTATGCCAAGATGTGTATTCCTATGTATTTCTATATCAATGTATATAACAACAGAAGGGTCGACTCTGACAAGGTTAAAATATTAACCCAGTATGTACATATAGTATACATGAAAGATGACATCTTTCATGAAGATGCCCCGGGGGAGCATGTCAGAGTCTAAAGTATTGCAGAGATGCAGTGACATCGTTACGCCCGCCAGGCGACTTAGTCCCCAGCCGGGATGCCGTAACTTCGTTACGCCCGCCAGGCGAGTAGTAGTTACCTGCCTGCGAGGTTGCTGGCTGACGAGACGGCCAGCGGTCAGGCAAGGACAACGCAAGACGCACGCAGGCCTCGTGAAGCCATTTCAGGTGGGGAGGCACGTTGCGAGCAATAGACAGACAGCTCTGGGACGTGGACTCGACTGGACGTATGATGAGAGAAAGGCGTTGTGTGGTTTCTGTGCCCGAAAGTCGAGTGCTTGTACATCTTGAGAGATAGACTGTGAGCTGTACTGTGTCTGTAAGTGTATTGAAGTATAACTTATATATTGTAATGATCATCGTATTGTATATGATCTGTAAATAAATCCATTGAACGTTGTGTCGTTGAGTCTCAAGTCAAATCACGTTGTACTTGTACTGTCTCACATGTGTTAGGTAAAACGAGCCAGGTTTAAGACCCTGACAGGGTACCATCAATCTTTATTGACGACGCCGAACGAGAGATGGTAGACCATTTTACATATCTAGGATCAGTGGTAAATAGCAAATTATCCCTAGATCAGGAAATCAACATCCGGATTGGTAAGGCAGCATCAACAATGAACAGGTTAAGAATAAGAGTCTGGGAGAACAGGAAGCTTACTGCCAAAACAAAAGTCCTTGTCTATCAAGCCTGTGTCCTTAGTACTCTTCTCTATGGCAGTGAAACCTGGACAACTTACTCACACCAAGAGAAAAATTTAAACAGCTTTCATATGCGGTGTCTGCGAAGAATTCTTGGTATTAAGTGGCAAGACAAAATCACAAATACTGAAGTATTGGAAAGATCGGGTTGTGTGACAGTTTATTCCATGCTCAGTCTTCGTAGACTTAGATGGATAGGACATCTTAGGAGGATGGATGATGGTAGAATACCAAAGGATATCTTTTTTGGTGAATTACAGATGGGTAAGAGATCTCAGGGTCGGCCTCTACTACGATACAAAGATGTGTGTAAGCGGGACATGATTTATACAGGCATTGATAATGCACATTGGGAGCAAGTCGCCGCTGAATGTGTTGCATGGAGGGCAAACATCAGAAATGGAATAAAGACAAAGGAGAAAATTATTGCAGATAAGTCACACACCGAGCGTTTGAGACGTAAGATGGTGTATGATGGTGGAAATGACCACGTGTTCACATGCACCCACTGTGAACGGACATTTACAGCGCAAATTGGCCTTATCAGTCACACTCGCTACCGCCATAGGAAAAAGTTATTATGCCTTTTTAAAGCACAAACTATCGTCTGTCAAGACGGCAAGGTGCCAATGTAATACTATCATCATTTGTAAAATTGTGTATTCTTGTGGTTTTTCTAATAACCAGTTTAAGTTTAATAAAATAACTCCTAACATAACAATTAGATGCAAGCTTAGACAGATGCATAGATGAAATAAATACCAGTGCACCAACCTAAAGAATCAAACCTAAGTCTTCTGTAGGATTTAAAATAAAGAATCTCATGTGTGTACACTTTACTGTACAGCCATTTTATTCAGTATTACAGATGCATACAGGCTCAAGATTACTCAGATTATCCAATTCTGAACATTCACAACATGAGTGTCATTTTATAAGCAATTATGATCGTTCTCATATGTCAAAGATTATGTCATATGTCAGATTATGCAAAAAGAAGTTCTCAGAAAAAAATGTAATCACTATTGTGACATTGGCTTCAGAAAATTAAAACATTATTTTTCTCAACACATTTAAATATCACTTTTATTCTTATCATTCAATCAAATCAGAGGCCAAGACAACAGCTGTCATTTTCCAGGATATATAACAGCTTGCAAAAGTTTGTGAGCTTTCAGAAAGTAGAGTTGTATCAAAATACTAACAAAGAGAAAAGCCACTACAAGTAAGTCACTAAAGTAAAGGACCTATTAAGATTCCAAAGGTGTCATGGGTTTATGGTGCCAGCCCCATAATGTATAGACCAATCAGCACTTGATGGTGCCAGCCCCAAAATGTTTAGACCAATCAGCACTCGATGGTCCAGCCCCACAATGTTTAGACCAATCAGCACTCGATGGTGCCAGCCCCAAAATGTTTAGACCAACCAGCACTTGATGGTGCCAGCCCCAAAATGTTTAGACCAATCAGCACTTGATGGTGCCAGCCCCAAAATGTATAGACCAATCAGCACTTGATGGTGCCAGCCCCAAAATGTTTAGACTAATCAGCACTTGATGGTGCCAGCCCCAAATTGTTTAGACCAATCAGCACTTGATGGTGCCAGGCCCAAAATGTTTAGACCAATCAGCACTCGATTGTGCCAGCCCCAAAATGTTTAGACCAATCAGCACTTGATGGTGCCAGCCCCAAATTGTTTAGACCAATCAGCACTTGATGGTGCCAGCCCCAAAATGTTTTGACCAATTGTGACGAAACGCGTTTATCTGTCTTGGGTCGTAAAGGTTCCGCACTATTTTGGCGCGTCATCGGGGGACTTTCCCAGCTATAAATAGACTGAGGGAAGCCGATGGAGGAATTACCATCTAGAATCTTCTCGGAGCACCTGAATTTGAGTGACCCGTGAGGCTGGGTATAGCACTAGATTCTCGTGCAGAGAGATCTAGAAATTCTAGGCGGGGAATGACTGTTTCCCGAGAAAGTGTCTTTTCCCAAGAAGCACTAGCTCCTCGTGCGCATTGAGTTGGCACGAGTGGGAAATTGGCTAAACCATTCATTCACTTCATTTTTGCTCTGAGAGCAGACGCAGGCCTGTGTGAGCCATTTTGTGTTGCGTCTCACCTCAACCATGATTCGGCTGACTGTAACGGAAAGGAGGCTGAGGAGCCCTTGAACAGTTCTGAAAGCTGACTGGAGTCTGGTTCTCGACATTCAGGTACTTATTTGTTTAAATCATTTAACTTTGTAAGTGTGTACAAAACGCCATCGTTCTAACCTCATTACCTATGTGGATGTCCTTGCATACTAATTAGCAAACCGATCGATAACGCTGCTGACGGCTAATCGTGTGTTGTGTTTACCAACGTGTGTTCGCGAAGCAGCTGTTGGGAATGCAGGAATGCGATGTGGGCGGTTTGGGTTTAAATTATATTTACCATATATCGCAAATCGTTGCATCTATTAGGTTGCTGTGTTAGAATAAAACATAGTTATTTGTGCCTGATAGAAACCTAGATTTATGTCAGTCAGTTGCTGAAGCCAGGAGAACGGTTAGAAAACCAGGTAAGTTGGTAGGTGGAGATTCAGACAAAACTGTGCTTAGTTACTAAGTAAAGAAAGAACTTAGTTCTGTGCCACCAGGAATGATGTAACTATTGTGTAGTAACTTAATAGTGATTTCATTGTGTGGAACACGGGATTTCTGTGGGAAGGTAAGTCTGCATTGGTGATATATATATTATAGTGACTAAGTAGATCTATGATGTGATGATTTCATACTCATGTTGGTAGACATGAGGAATGTGTGAGAGGCAGGTGACATGGTGGAGACGCTGGTAGTCTTTGTTGTAGTTGAGTACTCACACCAACCTCTCCGTGTTTCAGGATCTGTTATTACTATACTGAAGAAGATTCAAGAGCTTCACCATGAGCTCTATGGGCCCACTCATTCCAGTGCCTATCCAGAAGTTGATTGAGGCCATACTGGGAGTGGTCGTCTGATTCTGCGAGTTCAATGTTGGAAGGAGCTGAGTGCTGAATATGTCGGAAGGTCTAGGTTAGGACCTCCGTCAAGAGTCCGACGAGTGTCATCCGATCCTGAGAGGATCCAACACTGAAACGTCTGATGATTCTAGCCAGTGAAGCACTGGTGAAATTCATACTCAGTGTAAACCTTGGTGATTGCAAGGTCGTGAAATTACAAGTTGAGCAGGGTGATCAGTGTTACCGGTCACCATGGCCTGTGTGATATGCTTCTGGCCCGGCTGGGTTATGGGACACCATGTATAATTTGATGCTTAAATAGTGTTTCTACATTGGTTACCTTTATGAAGCCAACAGGTGGTCCAGTGACCTAAGACATTGATTACATCATTGGTGGGAACACCAGAGGGACATGTTTGTTCAGGTAGTGAGCTACCTCAGTCCAACGTGGTGAACTGTTGACAGTGTATGCTAGGTTGTTATTTATACCCATCAATCAGGGTAGTTCCATGAGACTGTGTGAAGATCTATTGGTCCAAGGACATGGAAATAAGGTGAAGTGTTTAGTCACCTGATAGACTTTGCCAGTGACATTGTGTGATCATGTGGAGCAACCGCTCATTGTGTAGGTGACATATCAGTGTGTGGGTCACTTATGAGATAGAAGAGTGACCAGGCTCTCGTGTATTTTGTTACGGTGCTACAAGTACTTTTTCTGCAAGTGGGAGACCGCTAATATGCTAGGGTCGGCCCAGCCTTCATCAGGAGTGTGACGAGTGAAATAGTACGACAGCAAGGAAGGATCCTTGTTCATCGGTGCAGTGTCAGTCAGGCAGTGGTAAAGCGCTTGATCAGGCCGTGATTGGTTCTCTGAGTGAAGAGGGAACTTTGGAGAGGCAGCAGACCTTGGAGTTCCAGTCCACTGGAGGAGCCTGGGTGAGTCGCTACCACGACTGGACAACCGCACGAGCTATCGTCCGCCTCCATGATGAAGAATACTCATCGGCATCTCTGATCTTGTACATAGTTCTTCTAGTCTGGCTTTCATCCATCCTTCTCTGTGTTGTGGTTGACTTAGTTCAGAATTAAATTTTTGTTCTCTTAGCTATGACTTTGTGCAGTGATATGACTGGTGTCTGGTCCGAGCCCCCTTGGGGTAGGGAACCCTAGGTGAGGGAGGGGAGGTCCAGCTGTCCCGGCTTGTGTGGGGCCTGGTAGATGTAGAGTGCTATTGAGGTGGTTGGAGCAAAGGCTGGGGATAATATCTATCGTGGCAAACCAGTCCAAGCCCCGGCGGTCTTGTCACACTTAGTGGGAGTGATAAAGATGCAGTTGGTCCAGTTGAGTGAGGTCCAGCAGTGACTCTATTGTTGTGGATCCACGCTCTGGGGACGGAGTGGTCTCCCAGGTTCTAGTCATCTCACTGGAGGGAAGCCGGGTGAGTGGCGGACCGACTGGACGGGACATCTGCATCCAATCTACTTCTCAACCTGAGGATGACAACCATATCTCTGATTCTGTCTCTACTCTATCTTCTATTTGTGTAAATAGATTATTCTATCAGGATGTTCATTTCAGTTCTATATTCTCAAGGGTAGAATAAACTTTATGTACGTTGACTTGCTCTTTGTATAATGATTGAGTGTGGTCTCGGACGATGCCTAAGTGTTCATTGTTCCACAGGAGTAGGTAGTTAGTGGGGGTCTAGAATCTGGAGGGGCTTGTAGACATAATTAACTAATATGAGATCAGCCACAGAGTAAAAATGTGTATCAGCCTATCCAACCCCTGGGGCTAGAATACACGGGAGTGCTAGAGACACCTCGGGGGTGGTTCACTCTCACTACCCAAGGCGATCTTGTTACACTCCAGATACAGAGTGGGGGCTCGTCCGGGATTATTCCAAGCTCTCTGTGTGTTGTAGAACTCTCGCATAGGGATAGGGACTTAGTCTATATCCTCTACTTCAGTCTACATAAGATTCTACTACTTCTACCTATCTCCCAACTGTCTGACAGACGTTTGTGTTGTGGTGATTAGTTAGTACTATTGATTATTGATTCATTGTATTGCTTCACCCACACATACTTGAGTACCCACTTCTCATAGTCAACATGTCTACCCAAGAGTTAGACTTGGACAAAGTTCAGGAAACTGGGCGTAAGGCAGGTCTAGAGGGAGATGCTTTGAAATCCTATGTGCAAGAGGTGGAAAGAAATGTTCGCAAAGAGGAAAGAGAGAGGAGGAGAGCAGAAAGAGAACTGGAAGCCAGTAAAGTGGCTCTTGAGGAAAAGAGGATAGCTGCTGATAGTGAAATGAAACGGCTTGAGTTGGAAGCCGAGAGAAAGACGCGACCATGAGTATCGAATGAAGCTACTTGAGGCACAAGTGCCTGCTACAGGTGTAACTGAAGGAGCTGTGGGAGGAGGTGTACCTCCTGGCTCAGAGTCAACCAGTAGACGTGACTACCAGGCTATGAAGTGGCCTCTACAGCCGTTCGAACCCGAGAAAGAACGGATAGACCAGTACTTAGAGAAGTATGAAGCCATGTCTGTTGCAATGGGGCTAGACAAACAGAAATGGTGTTTGAAACTCTCCCAGGGACTCAGAGGCGCCGGTTATGAAGTGTACGCACGCTTGCCACCGGGTTTACAGAATGATTACCCGGCATTGAAAGCGGCACTCTTGAAGAGATTTGAGATCACCGCGCACTCATACCGAAGGAAGTTTAGGACTTCTAAGCGAGAGCCTGGCGAACTGTTTTCAGCATACAGTGTGAGGTTGAACTCATACCTTCTTAAATGGATGGCCTTGGCCGGATTTGAAGAGGGGTATGAAAGTTTGCGTGAGTTGATGGTTGTAGATCAGATGCGAATGCAAACGTCGAAACCCTTGCGAAACTTCTTAGGTGAGAATGGGGCTGAGAGATTAGATATAGTCACCAAGTTAGCCAAAAGATACGTTGAAGTCTATGGCGAGACTGGGGATACCAGTCCAACAGATCCGAGATCGAAAGATAAGGATCAAGGTAAGTCAAAGAAGAAGACAAAGAATGCCAATGGTTCGGGAGAACCAAGTAAACAGGTAAATTCTTTAGAGAAGATCTCTAACGTCAACCAAGGTAAGAATAGCCCACCTAGTTCTCCAAAGAGGAAGTGGAGTGAACGATGGTGCAAATTCTGCAAGTCCAGCACTCACAACACGAGTGAGTGCAAGAGTAAAGCCAAGGACTTGTACTTTGCTTGTCTTGCAGAGGTTAGGGATAGACCATGCAGGAAAGTGAAGTCGGTTGATGGGAATGTGGAACCTAGACGACCTCCAGTGGTTGAGAGAGTAGAAGTGAATGGGCAACAGGTGATGTGCCTCTACGACACAGGATTGCAATTTCCTGCTGTAATTGCATCCCACCTGACAGGCCCAGAGCAACTCACCGGGGAGATGACGGAGATACAGCCAGCCAGTAGGAGTGCTGTAGCGTTACGTTGCCCGATTGACAATGTGGAGATTTGGAGCAAGTACGTTACTGGACGCATTCAGGCGGCAGTAGTACCGGATCCTCTCTATCCCCTTATTCTTGGCCGAAAGTACGTGTTTCTGGGCGAACCAGAACACCTAGCATCCATAAGTCTAGGCAGGTCAGAGATACATTGGAAGAGGGTCTAGAAAAGGTAAGTCTCCGGAAAACTCACCCGGATGTGTTGAGTAATGCTCGGAGCAAGGATGCGACGGAGTGTCCTTGTTCAGAATGGTTGCCCAACGATGAGAACCCGTTAACTCAGGGTAAGTTTGAATCTGATAACCGGTCACCGTTAATTCAGACCGGAACAGAGAAGTGGCAGAAGGAACGTAAGTTGGTTCCTGAGGGCTTCAGAGCTAATCTGCTGTGAACGGTACATGTCAGGTCCCCAATCGGACATCTGACTGTAGGGACAACCAGTAAGTGTCTATCCCGGTACTATTGGTGGCCGGGAATGACAGGCGACGTGCGCAGATATATCAGGTCTTGTCCGGAGTGCCGTAAATGCACACCTGAGAAACGGACGAAGACGAAGATATCCTTAGCGGTTGGAGACCGAGTTCTAGTACTCCTCCCAATCGAGGGGAACGAATTCGCAATCGGGTGGCAGGGCCAATTCCTAGTGGATAAAGTGGGGCTCCACAAGCACTATGGAGTGAGGATCCTGGGAAAGTCTTCTACTTTCCATTCCAGTCTCCTCATGCGCTATGAGGGGAAGCCCGATGATAAGTCTACCAGCCCAAGGGCGCAGAGATTCTCTGAGAGAACGCTTTGGGGTTCAGGTCAGGTAGCGGAAAGCTTGTCACACCATAGGAAGTCCTATATGTATGTGCAGGTACCTTCTTCGGTTCAGCCCGGTGCTCGGGGGAACATGACCGGCCAAAGGAACACCCGCAGTGCTAGCTACACTGAGAACCGTGGTCGGAAGAGGTGGGTTGTGTCGGAACGGACACAGACCCCTGGTTCCTCAACCCGACCGACTGCAGTCCAGCTGGGTCCTCGAAAGGGGAAGCTGGAGTTGCAGAAGTCCAGTAAACTCTGTCAGGAACGATCGTTAAATCAGATCGAGACGGGAGCTCTGGTCCGCAAGATACTGCGAGATGCCCGATCGCAGTAGCGGAGTAGGCGTTGATCACCCGTGATACTGAATAGCTTGTCACCCCACCAAAGGTGGTAAAAGTATCCTATGAAATATTGACGGGTTAGACTTCCTCACCCGACATCCGGTCTCTAAGAAGGAAGAAAGAACGACATATTCCACTTCTGCGTAGAAGTGGAACGACGGGGTCGATCCTCTTAAAGTGGGGGCCTATGTGACGAAACGTGTTTATCTGTCTTGGGTCGTAAAGATTCCGCACTATTTTGGCGCGTCATCGGGGGACTTTCTCAGCTATGAATAGACTGAGGGAAGCCGATGGAGGAATTACCATCTAGAATCTTCTCGGAGCACCTGAATTTGAGTGACCCGTGAGGCTGGGTATAGCACTAGATTCTCGTGCAGAGAGATCTAGAAATTCTAGGCGGGGAATGACTGTTTCCCAAGAAAGTGTCTTTTCCCAAGAAGCACTAGCTCCTCGTGCGTATTGAGTTGGCACGAGTGGGGAAATTGGCTAAACCATTCATTCACTTCATGTTTGCTCTAAGAGAGCAGACGCAGGCCTGTGTGAGCCATTTTGTGTTGCGTCTCACCTACACCATGATTCGGCTGACTGTTACGGAAAGGAGGCTGAGGAGCCCTTGAACAGTTCTGAAAGCTGACTGGAGTCTGGTTCTCGACATTCAGGTACTTATTTGTTTAAATCATTTAACTTTGTATGTATACAAAACGCCATCGTTCTAACCTCATTACCTATGCGGATGTCCTTGCATACTAATTAGCAAACTGATCGATAACGCTGCTGACGGCTAATCGTGTGTTGTGTTTACCAACGTGTGTTCGCGAAGCAGCTGTTGGGAATGCAGGAATGCGATGTGGGCGATTTGGGTTTAAATTATATTTACCATATATCGCAAATCGTTGCATCTATTAGGTTTCTGTGTTAGAATAAAACATAGTTATTTGTGCCTGATAGAAACCTAGATTTATGTCAGTCAGTTGCTGAAGCCAGGAGAACGGTTAGAAAACCAGGTAAGTTGGTAGGTGGAGATTCAGACAAAACTGTGCTTAGTTACTAAGTAAAGAAAGAACTTAGTTCTGTGCCACCAGGAATGATGTAACTATTGTGTAGTAACTTAATAGTGAATTCATTGTGTGGAACACGGGATTTCTGTGGGAAGGTAAGTCTGCATTGGTGATATATATATATATATATATATATATATATATATATATATATATATATATATATATATATGATGTGGCATTGTGTATATATATTAGGTCATGGCATGTGATACTTCCTGGAGTAATTCCGAACGCCGAATAGGTCGACGCGTGATAACAATGCGTGCCGTCGCGATATAAATATGCGTTCTGAATTCTTGTCTGAGCTATCCTGTTTTTTCATACTGGCGCTAGTGCGAGTGAATGCTAAGGTGCTGGAAGTATGGAAGGATGCAAGGAGGCTGTATGAGACAGGGGACATATAGGATATGGGGGATGTGAAAAAGCAAGTTATGAAAGTATAGGTTGGCAGACCAGGCCAACGATGAAGTTCGGTCCGGCCAAGGCTAAACCACTTGGGAGGGCGGAACTGGAACATCACCCTTGATACATGTGGGGAACATGTATTCTTATGAAGGCTTCTTGACTCTAAGGAGGAGTCTGATAAGAAGAGTTTGCTATGGCGTGGGCAGGTGGTCCCACCAGCAAACAGGCATGTGTACATATTGGATGTGATCATGTACTATTCCTATATCCCGAGGGATGGTATATTGATCAGTATTATGTTTATTAATGAACATTGATGATGTAAGGAACGAGTCCAGGGACTCTTTACCTTAGTGTTTAGTTCGATTAAATTAGAACTATGATAACAGCCTACTATCACTACTGACGTTAGCGACGACTGGTAGATGATTAGGGATAGGTGAGACCTACGATCAGACTCGTCATTCTGATTTCCTGCTCTGTTTGACGGGCTGTTCTGTGAGGCCACAGCTGACATTACTGAACCCATGCTTTACTACTCTCCAGATAGAGATAATGCTTTAGTTATATGCATAACTAAGTAGCATGACTGAGGGTTGAGTAGTCATTGGTAGGATGCATGTGGACTAATGTTTGGGCCAGTATACTCTCACCGGTCGCTCTTCCTTTTCAGGAGTTTGCCTGTTGAGGAACCAGTCAACTATAATTGTCGTTGGTGGGAAACCACTTCGTGTGATACAGCGAAGGGTCCAATTCTTTACTTATTACGCCAGACTCAACCACGCCATGTACCCAGTGTGATTCACCATGCGTGAAGGTTTGCATCAAGTAATACAGGTGCCCTGAAGGTGCACGTGTGGGACGTGATGGTTTGTGATGTTTTTCTGCATTAGAAGATAACTCTATTTCAGCCAGGAACATTTCAGCAATTTGAGCAATCATGCTCAAATAAAGGAAACACCTGACCGTATATTATTACGGTGGTTCCGCCTAAACGCGGAAAAACGAAATTTAGACACTTGAATGGTTCTTATGACAGCTATAGTGGCTGGTCTTGAGAAGAACTACACCAGCTATTAACTTGTGGCAAGTGTTACCAGGTGGAAGGGACAATAGATTATAGTCCAACCTGAATTGTCTTCCTTGAAAGTAGATGTCTGATTCTAATAGTATACTGAACGAGTACAAAGATTTGGAACTGTGTTTGTGTAGGACTCAGTGACATATCAGTTGCCTTATCTGATTCTTCAAGCAGTGGTACTGTGATAGGAGTTTAGGACCATTGAATTGGTTATTGACATATTCTTTAAGCAGTGTTACTGTGCTATGATTGTGGGACCATTAGATTGGTCAGTGACTACTTAGGTTCATCGAAGTCACGAATACTTGGAGTCAAGTCCAGGAGGATTGTCTCCCAGCCAGTGATGTTATAGAACTGTGTATTAACAGTGACTTAGTGGGAGTGATAAAGATGCAGTTGGTCCAGTTGAGTGAGGTCCAGCAGTGACTCTATTGTTGTGGATCCACGCTCTAGGGACGGAGTGGTCTCCCAGGTTCTAGTCATCTCACTGGAGGGAAACCGGGTGAGTGGTGGACCGACTGGACGGGACATCTGCATCCAATCTACTTCTCAACCTGAGGATGACAACCATATCTCTGATTCTGTCTCTACTCTATCTTCTATTTGTGTAAATAGATTATTCTATCAGGATGTTCATTTCAGTTCTATATTCTCAAGGGTAGAATAAACTTTATGTACGTTGACTTGCTCTTTGTATAATGATTGAGTGTGGTCTCGGACGATGCCTAAGTGTTCATTGTTCCACAGGAGTAGGTAGTTAGTGGGGGTCTAGAATCTGGAGGGGCTTGTAGACATAATTAACTAATATGAGATCAGCCACAGAGTAAAAATGTGTATCAGCCTATCCAACCCCTGGGGCTAGAATACACGGGAGTGCTAGAGACACCTCGGGGGTGGTTCACTCTCACTACCCAAGGCGATCTTGTTACACCAATCAGCACTTGATGGTGCCAGGCCCAAAATGTTTAGACCAATCAGCACTCGATGGTGCCAGCCCCACAATGTATAGACCAATCAGCACTCGATGGTGCCAGCCCCACAATGCTTAGACCAATCAGCACTCGATGGTGCCAGCCCCACAATGTATAGACCAATCAGCACTCGATGGGTGATGTGGTCAATATCAAGTGGGCTGCCTTTACTTCCCCAGACATTTCCTGCTGCCTGTTTTAGGATGGTTGACTTTGGAGCCCAGGTCAATGTTTTAGGATGGTTGACTTTGGAGCCCAGGTCAATGTTTTAGGATGGTTGACTTTGGAGCCCAGGTCAATGTTTTAGGATGGTTGACTTTGGAGCCCAGGTCAATGTTTTAGGATGGTTGACTTTGGAGCCCAGGTCAATGTTTTAGGATGGTTGACTTTGGAGCCCAGGTCAATGTTTTAGGATGGTTGACTTTGGAGCCCAGGTCAATGTTTTAGGATGGTTGACTTTGGAGCCCAGGTCAATTTTAAAAAATGCACTTATGTGTATTCAAATACTTGATCACTGTGCCAGCAGGCAAGCATGCTAGTCACTTCACTGCCATGGCTACCAACCACCACTACAAACACCTTATTTTATTGTAAGAGAACAGCTGTAATAGAAAGTTGATCAAATACCAGTTTGCCAAGAGACATCTGTTACAACAGCCTTGCCAGTCACACTCCAAGAGAACAGTGCTTTGCAAACACTCAACAGATGAAACTTAATATTCAAAGAATATTATCCTGCAACTAAATCAATAACACTGCAAGTTATGTTGTCTGTCATTACCACTTCAAAGAAGAAAGTCCTTTACTATTATCTCCACCCCAGTAGGTAAACCAAAGACATTTTTAGTCAGCCATTGTCACAGAGCCACGCAGCATTAAGTATAATCTGTCAAGAAGATGGTAAAAACTCATTTACTGCATATAGTACATGGCAGTGTAGTGCAGAGGGATCTTGAGCCTCAGGAATTATGGCTGCCTGGTTAGTGCAGTTGCAGCGAATCGTACAGGTTAGGTGTTCTTATGCCCTGGACATAACAAGTCCTAACCTTACTGAGGATTTGACCCGAGTCTCCCGAGGGAGAAACCGGCATTCTTAACCATTCTGCCAGTCACTCCCCTTAACATAATCAACAGTGAAAAAAGAAGAAGCATAATCAAAAAACTTTATTTATTTACTTTGCACATGTCAATAATTATACTAATATTAATAAAGGTGTGTTACATTAATGCCTGTTACAACAACAAAAAACACACACAAATAACAATTTCTGATTTATTACATGAGAGCACACAACTCTGGAAGTTCCATCATTCATTCATTCAGTAGCATATCTTTTGCAGAACCTCGCTCCCATAACAACCTTCTGGAAAACCTCTCGATCATAAGCAAGATGTCCCGCGTCTGATACACCCATCTGGAGATCATCTGCCACATCCTACACCCATCTTCTATTTGGCCTTTCTCTTCCTCTCTTTCCAGGCATATACCCCTCCATTATTGTTCCATCCAAACTTTCATGACGTTTCAAGTGACCAAAATATTTCAATGTTGCTTTGTTTTATCGTCTTTAATAGCCAACCATCTTCAATATTCAGCTCTTGAAGTATGGATGCATTTGTTCTTTTCTTTCCCCAAGATATTCTTAGATCTCGTCTATAACATTTATATTCAAAGGCATTTATGCACTGTTCAGCTCGTTTAGTAAGTGTCCAGGTTTCACAGGCGTATGTTGCAATGGGAGACATGCATGCTCTTAAAAATCTACTTTTTGTGATTCTATCTGTCCCATTCCATAATTTATTCAGTTGTTTTAGTCTTTGAAGAGCAATTGATAGTCATCGTTTAATTTCTTTCATTATGTTACCGTTGTTGGTAATCAATGACCGAAGATATTCAAAATTTTCCACCACCTCCAATTTTTCGTCATTAACATATATTTCTATCTCCATAGTAGTTTTATCTGTATGCATTATCTTTGTTTTTGCTATGTTATGATATAAGTTGTGATTTTCACTATTCAATTTGGTTGAGGCTATTAGGTTTTCTATATCATTCTGTATTGTGGATAGCAATACTGTATCATCAGCATACCGAATCTCTGGTATATCATGACCACTGATATTTAGCGCATCATATAGCTCCCTGTTTATATCATCTCTTACATTTCTCATTATATTTCCGGCATACAGGTTAAACAAATAGGCAGACAGCACACATCCCTGACAGACTCCTTGCTTGATGTCAAACCAATCTGAAGTTCCATCAACAGTTTAAAAAAGTTATCAAAACAAATTAACCCTGTGAATTGAGAAATATAATAAACTTAACTATTATTTTACACCAGAAAAGAACACAAACACAAAGCAAACAGATGTTACACTTATTTATGAAACCCCTGAACAGCTCAGTCGGCATCACTGTTTCCCGGTGAGTCTGTGGCTGTAACAGTTGCCAAACTGCATGTGGTAGACTAGTGTGGCAATATTATTATGTGTGGGCTTCTAATCAGTTGTGATAGTCATCATAATTTGTAAATGTACACGCTGAAATTATGGGAACACCTACACAATTGTATACATATAGTATGTAATATATACACTATACATAAATTGTTTACACTGACTGTTAGGGCAGGGAAGACTAGGCCAAGTAAACACAGTTGGCCACCATCACCTTCATTGAGTTATCTACCAGAGATATTTTGGCACATGCTTTGTGGCTGTTCCTGTCAAGATCACTGTGATAGCCTGTTCACTGTGATACCCCATCATTAGAGACTAACAAGTGTTGAGTAAAGAGGAACACAACAACCATAAACATCACATCCATGAAAGTCAAGCCAAGAGGAACAAAACAACCATAAACATCACATCCATGAAAGTCAAGGACCAGCTCTCACACCATGAGCTGTACTGGGTATATGGTGCTAGCCCCATATGTTTAGACCAATTGACATTCCATGGGAGATATGGGGGATTTGTTCAGGCACACAGTTATAATGTGGGAGTATTTTAGACCTAAAGTTTGAATTAAACAGAAATCAAAATTAATATATTTCTAAAGTTTAAACACACAAGCCACAAACAACATGTTGTCCAGTTTATTGCCTGGCATATTTCACTGCATCTCGTAAGGTGCATACTGCAGAGTTACATATCATATGAAGTGAATAAATGAATTATACCAGGGCTGAAATACTTAAAACACATAGTCACTGATATTGTTTGAATGTGGAGCATCAGTTTTCCTCATGGTAATTGCAAATTTAAAATGATGTATTTCTGTCTGTACAAGACTGACTGCAGTGTTCTAATTACTAATACCTTGATGTATTTGAGCAATCATGTATAGTTCATTCAATACAATATACAAGATGTCTTCTCCTTTTTAACTTTATGATGGCTATTAAACAAATGTCTCAAAAGCATTTTATGACCTGTCGATTGCACAGGGATTCCTGAAGACTGATTAAATCTGTTTCCACTGATTTGCTAACTGCTACCTGTGGGAGCAAGTTTGGGTTACTGATAATGACACTTGATGAAGTCAGCTGAATATACATTAGATTGTAGATTATGGTAAAGAGTTTCCAATCTTCTTAAAACGTGTCATTGTAGCAAATCATTACAGCTTGATTAAATAGAGTCCATACCAGGAATGCTTATACTGAATAGGTGCAAAGCTATTTAAATTCAGGTACTGGCCCACCCATGTGCCCTTTCAATAGACAGATCTGTGGATGGTGCCATCCTGTCAATGTATTTCGAATTATACTGTTAAAAAAAAGTAATACAAAGTTATCAGAGGGTGCATTTTTATGAGTTAGTAAGTAAAATTGGTGCTAGGGTATGTAAAAACCAGCCTCAAATGTTCTTTACAGTGTCATACTGTACGTGTGGACCTGAATTGCTTTCGTGTTTGTAATCATTACAATGCATTGGTCAATAGTGTTTATGACAAAATTTTTACATCTCATTATGCATTGCACGTGAAAGCAAAACATTTGGGGTGAACACTATTCACTGACTATCGCAACTAAACCCTGTAAAAGGATAAGCCTACACAAAACAATTCAGTTCATTTTCAAGCATACATCTATGGCGTCTCTAACGATAAATTTAAAGAAATTGCTACTGGCTGACTGCATGCAGGCGAAAGTCAAAATCAGGTTGCCAGGCATCTAAACGTGCATCAGAGTACCATCAGTCGATTTGGGCACCGGTTCCAAGCCTCTGGCTCAGTTGAAGACCGGTATCGCTGTGGACGACCCAAAGTGACAACAGCAGTGGATGATCGCTTTATTCGGCTTCGTCACCTCCCGGAAA
>JACEFZ010009584.1:0-94129 GCA_014155875.1 Cepaea nemoralis | reverse complement strand
AGATTACTATGGCCATGCCAGAATTCTTATACACCTCCATTGAAAATGACGGACAAGAAAACACACATGTACGAGTCAACATGTCATGCCTACCTTCAATCTCAGAGAAATCAGTGTTGGGAACCAGCACCTGATACCACTTGACATTTGAATCCTTCATGGGCTCAAACTAATGAGAGAAAGAAATACAACACACGTGTGAATACGCAGACAACATGTCGGTTAATAAAACAAGGTATCTATGTAACATACAATCATTTTTTATGCACCATGCCAGCTGTCGTAGATGCTCGTACATCACCACAGGTCTCCATCCCTGTTGTTCGGGACCTCTTTCTTCTTTTGTTCACTACAAATATGTCTATATCTGCAATGTTCTCTCTTGTATCAACTTCACTATCTTATTTTAAACATTTTTTTCATTTGGTCCATAGAGTTTATATGTGATCTGGGTCAATTCTATTGATTTCTCTCCATGCCACCATTGCAGCCCATCCAGCATTTATATGAGATATGCCCCTGTCGCTTCCACCGCTGATATTTCCTGTTGTTACAATGTTTTCGATGCCTTTCATCTCATTACATGACCAAGGAACATGATTTGCTCCTCCTTAACTTGTATAAAATGTTTACTTTCATTTGCCTCTTTCAGGCAATGTTAGTTATCCTGACTGTCCAAGGTATTCAGAACCATCTCAGAAACCACATCTCTGTTTCCCCCAAGCATAACTCACAAAATCTACAATTTCCACCTTCTTAAATAGATACATTTTATATATATATATATATACTGCGCTTGCTCCCTTTGAACTCAAGCGTAGTCCATACACACTACTTCTAGTAGTATTGGACTGAATTTTGCGTGTGGATTAGCGTACCCTATTAACAATGTTCCTCGCCATCAGGCGAATCCACTCCGACTTCAGTGGTACTTATAATTTACGTCCCCAAGTCAAGAATGACAGGTCAACATTTTACTCCAACTGTCGGTGTAGGGGTTGAACCTCTTACCTCGGCATCAGCACACCAGATGTTTAAGAACAGGTGTTCTTGTCCATTCGGACATGCTGACCTACTATATATATATATATATATATATATATATATATATATATATATATATATATATATATATATATATATATATATATATATATATATATAATATATATATATATATATATATATATATATATATATATATATATATATATATATATATATATATTATATATATATATATATATATATATATATATATATATATATATATATATATATATATATATATATATATATATATATATATATATATATATATATATATATATATATATATATATATATATATATATATATATATATATATATATATATATATATATATTATATATATATATATATATATATATATATATATATATATATATATATATATATATATATATATATAATATATATATATATATATAGTAGGTCAGCATGTCCGAATGGACAAGAACACCTGTTCTTAAAACATCTGGTGTGCTGATGCCGAGGTAAGAGGTTCAACCCCTACACCGGACAGTTGGAGTAAAATGTTGACCTGTCATTCTTGACTTGGGGACGTAAATTATAAGTACCACTGAAGTCGGAGTGGATTCGCCTGATGGCGAGGAACATTGTTAATAGGGTACGCTAATCCACACGCAAAATTCAGTCCAATACTACTAGAAGTAGTGTGTATGGACTACGCTTGAGTTCAAAGGGAGCAAGCGCAGTATATATATATATATATAAAATGTATCTATTTAAGAAGGTGGAAATTGTAGATTTTGTGTTATGCTTGGGGATGAAACGGAGATGTGGTTTCTGAGATTGTTCTGAATACCTTGGACAGTCAGGATAACTAATATTGCCTGGAAGAGGCAAATGAAAATAAACATTTTATACAAGTTAAGGAGGAGGCAAATCATGTTCCTTGGTCATGTAATGAGATGAAAGGCATCGGGAAAACATTGTAACAACAGGAAATATCAGCGGTGGAAGCGACAGGGGCATATCTCATATAAATGCTGGATGGGCTGCAATGGTGGCATGGAGAGAAATCAATAGAATTGACCCAGATCACATATAAACTCTATGGACCAAAATGAAAAAAATGTTTAAAATAAGATAGTGAAGTTGATACAAGAGAGAACATTGCAGATATAGACATATTTGTAGTGAACAAAAGAAGAAAGAGGTCCCGAACAACAGGGATGGAGACCTGTGGTGATGTACGAGCATCTACGACAGCTGGCATGGTGCATAAAAAATGATTGTATGTTACATAGATACCTTGTTTTATTAACCGACATGTTGTCTGCGTATTCACACGTGTGTTGTATTTCTTTCTCTCATTAGTTTGAGCCCATGAAGGATTCAAATGTCAAGTGGTATCAGGTGCTGGTTCCCAACACTGATTTCTCTGAGATTGAAGGTAGGCATGACATGTTGATGTTGTGTTTCTTGTGTCATCAGTATCGTCAGTTGTCAGAATGATTTACAATCTAGCTTTCGGGGTATACCATAAGGGGATCAGTTTCTTCAATGGAGGTGTATAAGAATTCTGGCATGGCCATAGTAAGTCTTTGTTTCAGATCACTACAACTGTATGGTGGTGGTGGGGGGGTTTCCTGATAGAAGCAAACCCGTTTGCCAGGTTCATGTCCTAAGTGTGACTGCATCAGACTCCAAATGCATCAGAGTCAAAGCCCATTATTCCAAAGGCTTGACAACACATGATGTGTGTTAGACAGCTGCGGGCATTAATGCTGGAGGACACATCAATGCAATCTGTTGAAAGGATGTTTCAGACATCAGCAGCAGAAAGTCTCAGTCAGCAGGGAACTACAATGGGAGCAGGATTCATTCAGTTTCTTACAGAATTTGACAAACCATGAGAAGGGAGAACTTTAGAGTTTACTGTTGCAAATGATTCGGTTAATGGGAAAACAGTGTAATGGTGAAAATACTAAGTCAGTTCACCACACAAGCTCTGTGACTCTTCCAGTATGGGCGGGGCTAAAAGACAGTTGGTGGAGTCTCTTGAGGAGGTCAGGACTGAAAATTATCTTGATGCTTGTGCCAGGAAGCACGGGCGTAAGAGGAAATGAACAAGCTTGGGGCTTGACTACTGCGGAAAGTGGAAGAGCAATTTACTGGGCTGAATGCTCTCAGAGAGGAAGGGTGATTTTAAAAATCACATGAAAAGGGGTGAATCCACACAGAAGAGCTATACAGGGTATAGCTCTTCTGTGTGGATTCACCCCTTTTCATGTGATTTTTAAAATCACCCTTCCTCTCTGAGAGCATTCAGCCCAGTAAATTGCTCTTCCACTTTCCGCAGTAGTCAAGCCCCAAGCTTGTTCATTTCCTCTTACGCCCGTGCTTCCTGGCACAAGCATCAAGATAATTTTCAGTCCTGACCTCCTCAAGAGACTCCACCAACTGTCTTTTAGCCCCGCCCATACTGGAAGAGTCACAGAGCTTGTGTGGTGAACTGACTTAGTATTTTCACCATTACACTGTTTTCCCATTAACCGAATCATTTGCAACAGTAAACTCTAAAGTTCTCCCTTCTCATGGTTTGTCAAATTCTGTAAGAAACTGAATGAATCCTGCTCCCATTGTAGTTCCCTGCTGACTGAGACTTTCTGCTGCTGATGTCTGAAACATCCTTTCAACAGATTGCATTGATGTGTCCTCCAGCATTAATGCCCGCAGCTGTCTAACACACATCATGTGTTGTCAAGCCTTTGGAATAATGGGCTTTGACTCTGATGCATTTTGGAGTCTGATGCAGTCACACTTAGGACATGAACCTGGCAACGGGTTTGCTTCTATCAGGAAACCCCCCCACCACCACCATACAGTTGTAGTGATCTGAAACAAAGACTTACTATGGCCATGCCAGAATTCTTATACACCTCCATTGAAGAAACTGATCCCCTTATGGGTATACCCGAAAGCTAGATTGTAAATCATTCTGACAACTGACGATACTGATGACACAAGAAACACAACATCAACATGTCATGCCTACCTTCAATCTCAGAGAAATCAGTGTTGGGAACCAGCACCTGATACCACTTGACATTTGAATCCTTCATGGGCTCAAACTAATGAGAGAAAGAAATACAACACACGTGTGAATACGCAGACAACATGTCGGTTAATAAAACAAGGTATCTATGTAACATACAATCATTTTTATGCACCATGCCAGCTGTCGTAGATGCTCGTACATCACCACAGGTCTCCATCCCTGTTGTTCGGGACCTCTTTCTTCTTTTGTTCACTACAAATATGTCTATATCTGCAATGTTCTCTCTTGTATCAACTTCACTATCTTATTTTAAACATTTTTTTCATTTTGGTCCATAGAGTTTATATGTGATCTGGGTCAATTCTATTGATTTCTCTCCATGCCACCATTGCAGCCCATCCAGCATTTATATGAGATATGCCCCTGTCGCTCTCCACCGCTGATATTTCCTGTTGTTACAATGTTTTCCGATGCCTTTCATCTCATTACATGACCAAGGAACATGATTTGCCTCCTCCTTAACTTGTATAAATGTTTATTTTCATTTGCCTCTTCCAGGCAATGTTAGTTATCCTGACTGTCCAAGGTATTCAGAACAATCTCAGAAACCACATCTCCGTTTCATCCCCAAGCATAACACAAAATCTACAATTTCCACCTTCTTAAATAGATACATTTTATATATATATATATATACTGCGCTTGCTCCCTTTGAACTCAAGCGTAGTCCATACACACTACTTCTAGTAGTATTGGACTGAATTTTGCGTGTGGATTAGCGTACCCTATTAACAATGTTCCTCGCCATCAGGCGAATCCACTCCGACTTCAGTGGTACTTATAATTTACGTCCCCAAGTCAAGAATGACAGGTCAACATTTTACTCCAACTGTCCGGTGTAGGGGTTGAACCTCTTACCTCGGCATCAGCACACCAGATGTTTAAGAACAGGTGTTCTTGTCCATTCGGACATGCTGACCTACTATATATATATATATATATATATATATATAATATATATATATATATATATATATATATATATATATATATATATATATATATATATATATATATATATATATATATATATATATATATATATATATATATATTATATATATATATATATATATATATATATATATATATATATATATATATATATATATATATATATATATATATATATATATATATATATATATATATATATATATATATATATATATATATATATATATATATATATATATATATATATATATATATATATATATATATATATATATTATATATATATATATATATATATATATATATATATATATATATATATATATATATATATATATATATATATATATATATATATATATAGTAGGTCAGCATGTCCGAATGGACAAGAACACCTGTTCTTAAACATCTGGTGTGCTGATGCCGAGGTAAGAGGTTCAACCCCTACACCGGACAGTTGGAGTAAAATGTTGACCTGTCATTCTTGACTTGGGGACGTAAATTATAAGTACCACTGAAGTCGGAGTGGATTCGCCTGATGGCGAGGAACATTGTTAATAGGGTACGCTAATCCACACGCAAAATTCAGTCCAATACTACTAGAAGTAGTGTGTATGGACTACGCTTGAGTTCAAAGGGAGCAAGCGCAGTATATATATATATATATAAAATGTATCTATTTAAGAAGGTGGAAATTGTAGATTTTGTGTTATGCTTGGGGGAAACAGAGATGTGGTTTCTGAGATGGTTCTGAATACCTTGGACAGTCAGGATAACTAACATTGCCTGAAAGAGGCAAATGAAAGTAAACATTTTATACAAGTTAAGGAGGCAAATCATGTTCCTTGGTCATGTAATGAGATGAAAGGCATCGGAAAACATTGTAACAACAGGAAATATCAGCGGTGGAAGCGACAGGGGCATATCTCATATAAATGCTGGATGGGCTGCAATGGTGGCATGGAGAGAAATCAATAGAATTGACCCAGATCACATATAAACTCTATGGACCAAAATGAAAAAAATGTTTAAAATAAGATAGTGAAGTTGATACAAGAGAGAACATTGCAGATATAGACATATTTGTAGTGAACAAAAGAAGAAAGAGGTCCCGAACAACAGGGATGGAGACCTGTGGTGATGTACGAGCATCTACGACAGCTGGCATGGTGCATAAAAAATGATTGTATGTTACATAGATACCTTGTTTTATTAACCGACATGTTGTCTGCGTATTCACACGTGTGTTGTATTTCTTTCTCTCATTAGTTTGAGCCCATGAAGGATTCAAATGTCAAGTGGTATCAGGTGCTGGTTCCCAACACTGATTTCTCTGAGATTGAAGGTAGGCATGACATGTTGATGTTGTGTTTCTTGTGTCATCAGTATCGTCAGTTGTCAGAATGATTTACAATCTAGCTTTCGGGGTATACCCATAAGGGGATCAGTTTCTTCAATGGAGGTGTATAAGAATTCTGGCATGGCCATAGTAAGTCTTTGTTTCAGATCACTACAACTGTATGGTGGTGGTGGGGGGGTTTCCTGATAGAAGCAAACCCGTTTGCCAGGTTCATGTCCTAAGTGTGACTGCATCAGACTCCAAATGCATCAGAGTCAAAGCCCATTATTCCAAAGGCTTGACAACACATGATGTGTGTTAGACAGCTGCGGGCATTAATGCTGGAGGACACATCAATGCAATCTGTTGAAAGGATGTTTCAGACATCAGCAGCAGAAAGTCTCAGTCAGCAGGGAACTACAATGGGAGCAGGATTCATTCAGTTTCTTACAGAATTTGACAAACCATGAGAAGGGAGAACTTTAGAGTTTACTGTTGCAAATGATTCGGTTAATGGGAAAACAGTGTAATGGTGAAAATACTAAGTCAGTTCACCACACAAGCTCTGTGACTCTTCCAGTATGGGCGGGGCTAAAAGACAGTTGGTGGAGTCTCTTGAGGAGGTCAGGACTGAAAATTATCTTGATGCTTGTGCCAGGAAGCACGGGCGTAAGAGGAAATGAACAAGCTTGGGGCTTGACTACTGCGGAAAGTGGAAGAGCAATTTACTGGGCTGAATGCTCTCAGAGAGGAAGGGTGATTTTAAAAATCACATGAAAAGGGGTGAATCCACACAGAAGAGCTATACAGGGAGCCAAAGAAGAATAGTGAATCCACATGGACCTGGGGTCATCAGCAGCTATGCATTGAAGGAGATAAGGAGGGGGTCCTAGCACTTATGGACTGAATGGTTCAATGTGCACTGAACGAACGAACAAACTTTATTTTAAAAGGGTAACAAATTGGGCACGCAAGCCCGTCTTACATTCGGCCCTTTCAATCACTCATCTTTCATTCATCAAATGTGCATGTTACATTAACAAAGGGGAAAAAAACATTGTCAAATGGATTTTGTAAGCATAAACAATGCATATTACGCATGATACATTCACATGAGAAAACAAAAATAAAAGAACATCAAATGAAAGTTGTAAACATAAACAGTGCATATTGCAATGTTGTGAGACATCCCCCATCCACCCTCATATCCCGCAACCACCAACACATCCCCCAGGCAAACATACATGCTGCCACCCACCCACTGATCCCCCAGCCACACATTTCCCCACCCATACACACATCCTCACACACCACGAAGAAGGAGGAGGAGGAGAAGGTGGAAGAGAAGAAGAAGAAACCACACACACACACACCCTCGCCAACCCACACATCCCGCACCTATCCACACACATCAGCCAACCTACACTCACTCATCCACCCAATATTTGCCACCTCTCAGCTACACATGGTGAGGATGATCTATTGACTGACTGAATGCTCTGGTGTTTGCTCATCTTAGAACACCAGAGCGGGTGAGAGTCAGAGAGGTGACGCTGGCCTCGTACATCACTTCTGGGTTCTGTTCCTCAATGTTAATTTTTTTAACTGTTGACATTGATTTATAAAAAGAAATTATAAGCCAGAACTGTGCCGTCTCAGACCTTGTGAAAACTGTCCAGATATATCCAAACGGTGATATTAGGATAATGGATACTGTTCTGATGTGTAGTATATTTATACCAGTGTCAGGTCTTAGTCAGACGTGACTGAGCTACCATATGACATTAAACGGTACTACCTGCTTTCTGATAGCGCTGAATGTTGGGCGACGCTCACCAAACTCAATACCCCACATTGTGCCAACGGCCTCGGGCGGAAGAGCGCAATTGGGAGGGTACAAACCTTATCCTGGTGCGAGGAAATGCAACCTAAAATGTCATGGCAGGGCAGAACAGGTCCTAAGCCTTGGTTGTCAGCTGGTCTAGGATCGAAGCTCCGACAGGTGGACAGTTAGAGCATTGCTTGTCTTGATCCAGATGTATTAGTGTTACCTTTCCTCTGGAGTATACTAGGCAGGCAGAGAGAGGGATCATGCTGCATGGGCAACACATGGTCTCTAAATTCAGCCCAGGCTTTGTGCTATGGAGAGGTATAACTAGTTATTATGCCTTTTTTGAAGCACAGAATAACAATCTATCTTCTGTTAAGACGGCAAGGTGCTAGTCAGTCAGTCATTTTTATACCTATTGAATGCTGTTTCTGTTAGATGTTGCTGGTTGTTTGTTTGTTTGTTTGAACCAGCAGTTGATAACTTGTTATTCTGATCATTTTTTACAGCTGTATCCGAAGAGTTTCTTCATGTGATCAAAGGGTGTCCACTTCTGCCATCTTGGATGACAAGTCTAGCCAGGGTAAGTTATTTGTGTATTTCGTTGTTTGTAGCATAAGTTACAGGTGATTCTTTGTATTCTTTAGTTGAATATTTTGACTGCAATGTGGCAATTAGTTGACTGTTTAATTCAGAAACAATCAAGTATTGAATGATCTTGGGTTTCCTTATTTAGTTGTCAGTCCGGCATCAGGATGTAGAACATGCATGAAAGTCTCGCTCATATTCTGATGCTTTAAGAGGCCCTCATGATCACGCTCGCTCTTGTGGTCATTCTCGTCCACACCAGTCAGTCAAATCACAGGACATCCCGATCTGGGCACAGATACGAAACATATATCACACTCAGAACCTAACTTAAACAGATCCCAGTCCTCGAGACCTGAACATACATCCCAGAGAACCTCAAATCTGTCTCAATACACACCATCAATCCACACTCTGGCAAGGAAAATCATCAAGTCCACCAGATATTTAGTTGCCTTTAGCTAGTAAAGTACTTGCCATCGCAACACAGAACGCTACCTTCAAGTATGAAAGGGGGGGGGGGGGACCACAGGGCAGGGAATGTTTGCAAGTGCCATACATTTTTACTGATCTATTTTTTTTTACCTGAACTCTCCGGTGGGGTGACTAAGGTCTTAGTCTTCTTGGGTGTGGGCAATCAATCAGAGATGTTTCCTGTATGTTGCACTCGCCAAAAACCTTTCGAAATTGCAGAGTAGATTGTCTTCTCAGCAATATATTTAGATGAACAATTTGTCTGCCTACCTGTAGATGGGGCTGATTATTTTGAATGAAAATGTTAGAATTGCGCCTTACACAAATAAGGATAATGTTTGACATGGTTTTATTTAGAATAAGGATAATTTTAACATGGCTCTATTAAGAATGAGGGTAATAGTTAGAATGGTTATATTAAAAAGGGTAACTTTTAACATGGTTATGATAAGAATAAGGATAATTTTTATCATGGTTATATTAAGAATAAGGATACTTTTTAACATGGTTATATTAAAAATTATACTGTTTAACATGGTTGTATTAAGAATAAGGATAATTTTTAACATAGTTATATTAAGAGTAAGGATAATTTTTAACATGGTTGTATTAAGAATAAGGATAATTTTTAACATGGCTCTATTAGGAATAAGGGTAATAGTTAGAATGGTTATATTAAAAAGGATAACTTTTAACATGGTTATGATAAGGATAATTTTTATCAGGGTTATATTAAGAATAAGGATACTTTTTAACATGGTTATATTACAAATTATACTGTTTAACATAGTTGTATTAAGAATAACCCCGGGAAGGTTAACCCGGTCAACAAATGCCCGCAGAAGTCGGATGTGTCTGCCTAATGGCGCAAGAACGCAGCTCTGCTGTAAACAGGCACAACGCAATCACGTCCGGAAAAAAACTCCGGATGAACGCAGAAGAAGAAGAAGTATTAAGAATAAGGATAATTTTTAACATAGTTATATTAAGAGTAAGAATAATTTTTAACATGGTTGTATTAAGAATAAGGATAATTTGTAACATGGTTATATTAAGAATAAGTGTAATTTTCAACCGGGCTCTATTAGCAATAAGGATAATAGTTAGCATGGTTTTGTTCATAAGGATAATTTTCAACATGGTTATGATAAGATAGGGATAATTTTTGTCATGGTTATATTAAGAATAAGGATAATTTTTAACATGGTTATATTAAAAATAAGGATTCTTTTTAACATGGTTGTATTAAGAATAAGGATAATTTTTTAACAGCCTATTTGTCCATTGTCCATGCTTCACATCCATACAAAAGCACAGGTTCTATGTAGCACTTCAAAACACTCTTTTTCTCATTGCAAATGACATCTTTTTATTGATCACTATGTTTTCCATCTTGCCTTTGCCATGTCGATTTCTTGTTTTAATCTCTTCAGGACATTTCCAAACAGATATTATGACTGTTGCACCATTCTGCACTAATACAGCTCCCCAATGTGTTTTTATTCATTAGCATATTAGTGGGTTCAATAACCATAATAGTGGCTTCAGTAACCATAATAGTGGCTTCAGTAACCATATTAGTGGGTTCAATAACCACATTAGTGGGTTCAATAACCATATTAGTGGGTTTCATAACTATATTAGTGGGCACAATAACCATATTAGTGGGTTAAATCCTGCATACTTATAATGGATATGAATTGTTTTTCAGGCGCCACGACCAAATAACACCCGCGTCATGCCAGGGCCATCTAGGGGTCCTGGAGTCTCATCTGCATCTGCACCACCCGGGGGTCGACAGAATCCACCAGCAACCTTATCTACTACTGCGTCTACAGCATCTGGAAATGCTCCCCCTTCATCGACCACTGCACCCATGCCACAGAATTATCCCCCAAGATCTCAGGCTACAGCGGCGTCTCTGTCGTCATCCCAGCTACCAGACTCACGGCAGTTGCTGATCTCAGGCCGAGGCCCACATCCGCAGAATGAGGCTGTCATCAGCCCCGGTAATAAATACATTTCTGCTGAAACTGGAGGCAGCGTTCTGGTCGCTGGAGCTTCAGATGCCCATGTAAAAGACTCTTCATCTCATTCCAGACCGCACTCAGGCAGTGCTCAAATGCGACCCCACCATTCATCCTCTGTCCTTCCCTCTGGAACTGCACAGCATCAGCAGCACCGTCCTCACCCTCCTGGCAATGGCCGACCAACGAATCAAACCGTTGTGCCTGCTGGAAGCAGCAGTAGCAGCAGACCTGTGGCCAAGCCTCAGGTGTCCGTGAATTCTCAGAGCGTGCGACCATCTCAGCATCCTGGACAACCAGGGCACCATTCTGCCAGCCACCAGACACTACCTCGTCCGACACATGATCCAGCTCGGCACCCAGATGCAGGACATGCACGGGACCAGTCCCGCTCGTATTCCGATGCTTTAAGAGGCCCTCATGATCACGCTCGCCCACGTGATCATTCTCGTCCACACGAGTCGGTCAGATCACATGACACAGCTCGACACGGCCATGGACACCCAGATCACCGTCCCGATCTGGGCACGGATGTGAAACATATACCACACTCCGAACCTAGCTTAAACAGACCCCAGTCCTCAAGACCTGAACAAACATCCCACAGAACCTCAAATGTGTCTCCAAACACACCACCAGTCAACACCCTGACCGTGAAAACGTCAAGTCCACCAGAGCTAGCCTCGGACATATCTCATATTCTATCATCTTCAGGTGACATGCCGGAAACAAACACAAGTGTTACCACAAGTTCCCCAGAAAGTCCATTGAAGCTCCAATCGAACCTTGACAAACAACGACATGCTCTTAGCCAGGGACCCAAGCTCTCGTTGACAATGTACAGAGAACGTGCCAGTGCAAAGTCCAGAACCCCAGCTGAACAGAGCACTCCAGGAGACAATGCAAATGCTTTAGTGAATATTACTGATGACACTTTTACGGTTGGAGCAAATCCTGAATCGTTGACAAACTCCCCCGCCGATGTTGCTATGAGACTCGGATCAGGTGATCTGGCTAACTTCCACAAGCCACAAGATAGCCCAAACAACCCTCGTATCAAAATCAAAGTTAAGCGTGATCCCTCTTCAGGAGAACGTCATGCTGTAAAGTATGCTGACACCGGACTGAAGATTAAGATCAAACCCATTCGGTCTGAAGCTCCAGGTGGCGCAGAAGGAGGAGACGCAGGTCCCAGTGGGGTGGGCGTGGCATCAAGTGCCAGCACTCCCCGAGAAGAAGGGGAAATCGTTGAGGACACCCCGCCATCATCCGGAGACTCCGAACAGAAATCAGAGCGGCTGAAGATCCGGTTGTCAGTACCAAAATCAGATCACGGTTCCAGCAGCTACAACAAGCGTGAAAGCGACCAGGGGTCCAACGGGCACAGCGGTGAACACGACCAGGGCCACCGCTCACACCACCACAGCCATCACCGCAGCCACCATCACAGCAAAAGCAAAAAGCACTCCAAGCACGACCGATCCCGGCACGAAGGGAAATCCTCCAACAAACGCTCAGCCTCAGCCCTGGATCACTACGACGAAAGGCCTTCAAAATCCTCCAGATCTGACACATTCTCAGCATCAACCGGAGATGCTTCTCATCGTCATGCCGGCTACTCAGACTTTACCTCCAGCAACAGTTCCGCCCGCTCACATCAACAGAATACCGGTTTCAGCATCCACGACGCCTTCTCGTCAACCATGCCCCACAACATATTTGATGACGACGACGACCCTGCTCATGCCCATCCCCCGGTCACACCCACAGTTGAAACCGTTCCTCCACACCACGAAAGATTCCACCAGCTCATGGCTGACCACCGGGCCAAGTTGGAGTCCAGAAAACCACCCCTACCCAAAGGCCCACCTCCACCAACGTCATCCCCACCACCACCACCCCCACCCCCAACAATGTAATCAAGACAGACCAACAGACAGAAAGTGACTATCTGGTAGTGTACAATTTAAGAGTGCCGCTTAGGTTTGATTAACACTACATTAAGACATTAGGCTGTTGAGCGGCATTGTTTAGGGCATTGTGTGAGGGTTGTAGGCAACAAGCTGGAAGCAATATAAGACACTTGATAGTTGTGACTTTCAGAAAGGACAACAAAGAAATACACCGGTGCCTGCAGAAAGTGCCAAGTTTTCTACAATTGCTTCTATTGTTGTGTTCAGTTTAATTAGTTTTCACTCGTCTAAACAGTAGAGATTCCAGAAAGTGGAGTGACTGATGTTACAGATTTCACACGGAAATGTTCTCATCACATGGGAGTACAGACCACAAGTTTTGGATTCTAGTCTTCGACACCTTTCAGAACTGTTGCGTGCTTTATTTTAATGGACTGCGTCAAATGAGTCGTGTTGAATTCATTGCAGGGGTAACTGCAGGGTTATAGCTTTGGTTAGCACTTGTTTGCTGGTCCAGATTTGCTGACCAAGGTATTTTGTAGAATTTGTGTACTGAGGTGTGTTGTTAGTTCAACAAGAGCTGTGATTTTGTAAAGGTCGCAGAATTAGATGTGCTTTTGTGTGATGTGAACATGCCCAGAGCTGAAATTCTCTTCCTCTGTATCTCTGCAAGATGGCATCATCTGTCACAGCAAATTCTTTCCATTTGATGGCTTTGTCAGAGGCAGATATCTCATCTTTGTTCTGGCATTGTCGTCAGTGATACTCGCATCCTTATAATGAAATTGCTCTGATTCTTTCATCTTTATGCTGGCAATGCTATATGATTCAGGCATCTTTACATTGCCGTAAGTGGTTCTCTCATCTTTATAACGGTCCTCTCATCTTTATAATGGCATCGCCATGAGCTTGTAATTCTTGATTATATTGCTACATTGTCATGTTTTCCTTCCTTCTGTCTGCGTATTAATATTGTAATAGATGATTGTGCTAAACTTACTCTGCCACTGTCCACAAATGAGCATCTCCATCCAAAAGATGGCATTGCCGTAATTGATTTGCTGCACCTGTATTATAATATTATAATATAAATAGTATTATAATAGTTTGTATAAAAGCAGGGTTGGATCCTTGGTGCTCGCTGCTACAGGGTCCTCAGTCTGACAGACGCGTGTGGATGTGTTTAACCCGCAGCTCAGCCACCGGCCAGAACATATTGTTTTCTTGTCACTCTATTTAAGGTCATAACAGTGGCAAAGTGTGTCAGGATGGATGAGAAAAGACAGTTGTAATTATGTGTATGTCCTTATGTCCCAGGATAGATGAGGAAAGACTGTTTGTTTGTGCCCTGGTGGCAGAAAAGTGGCTTAGAAAGAATGACATCTTCTCTGACAATAAATGAAATAAGGAAATGTCATAAAGAAGAAAACTCATGGCTGGAGCTACAGAACTCATGTTTCTTGCACTGGGCAGGAGGCCAGCTTTTCTCTAGAGAGAGAGATTGAGTCAAACTGGGTGCAATAAAGCTGATCCCCGTGCCTGTAACTTACAGACTAGGACATTCAGAGAACACACCAGATGGCAGTATAGACGTGTCTGGCATATTGTCTAGTATGGCTTTCTGGTTTCTGGCTGTAAACATTTCAGTCCACTGTTCATTTATGTATTTATTACCTGATTTCCCTTGTGGCCTCACGGATTTTGCCCCCGATATGTTTGTGAGAATCAGGTGGTTGGCTGTTGTAGCTGTGGGTCGTGTGGTTAACGAAAGGTCCAAGAATCAATTGTACATATTGGACACAGACAGGGGTGCTTCTTTATGGCTGATTTGGACTTGGTTTTTTTCACTACTTGGTAAATGTTGGCAGACTTTTTTTTTAAACATGACCTGGTATATGCTGATGGACTATTTTTTGTGTGTTAAACACGAACTGGTAGATGACAGAGTTTTTTTTTTTTTAACACACAACCTGGTAGATAGGGGCCTGGAGTGGTATCGATAGCTCAGTCTTTCATGAGATGGTGAAGAAAATAACTTTTGCTCAAAGATTTGTGTCTGGGTGTTGTGTGTGCTTGTGTGTGTGCTTGTGTGTGTATGTTGTGTGGTGCCAGCCGGCACCAGCGAGGGGGTCGGTGTAGTTGAGGTTGTTTTGTTAGATGGTTGTTTTATTGATACCGATGAGATGGTTGACAGTTTGGGGGGAAACTGGAGCATGCAGTCCTCGTCACATTGTGCTAGTGTGAGGGTTGTGGGGACTGTCATGTTATGCTTGTGTGTGATTGTGGCACTGTCACATTGTGCTAGTGTCGGATTGTGGGCACTGTCATGTGGTAATAGTGTGGGCGAGGTTATATTGTGCTAGTGTGGGATTGTGGGCACTCACAAAGTGCTAATGTGAGATTGTAGGCACTGTCAAGTGCTTGTGTGGGATTGTGGGCACTCATGTGGTGCTGGTGTGGGATTGTGGGCACTGTCACATTGTGTTTGTGTGGGATTGTAGACACTGCCACATGGTGCTAGTGTGGGATTATGGGCACTGTCATGAGCTTGTGTGGGATTGTGGGCACTCATGTGGTGCTGGTGTGGGATTGTGGGCACTGTCACATGGTGTTTGTGTGGGATTGTAGACACTGCCACATGGTGCTAGTGTGGGATTATGGGCACTGTCATGAGCTTGTGTGGGATTGTGGGCACTCTCATGAGCTTGTGTGGGATTGTAGACTGCCACATGGTGCTATTGTGGGCACTGTCATGTGGGATTGTGGGCACTGTCATATGCGTGTGGGATTGTGGGCACTGTCATGTGCGTGTGTGGGATTGTGGGCACTGTCATATGCGTGTGTGGGATTGTGGGCACTGTCATGAGCTTGTGGGCATCGCTGGAGTTGTATGTATGTGTTTACTGTAATAATATTCCAAGGGACTAAGAAAATGGCCGTCACATATTTTTGTTTAATGGGGTTTTCCCCCTCTCGCTCCCAAACTTATTAAGAAAAGGCGTTTGTGAATCTGCAACTTATTGCCCTGCCAGTGTCACAATGTTTAAGAATCACTGGTTTGAGGTCATTCATGCACCGGAGATGGCAGGTCAACGGTGCTGGATTGGATGGTTGTGGTTCTGTGACTGAGGGAAGAGGCAGTCGGCAGTTTGAGGTTATGAGAACTGGAACGTGTAACAGCTGGAAGCATTTATGGGGGAAAAGGATAGTGGAAGACAGCATTATAGTCTGTCCGGAAATTGGTGCCGTCATTCACGATCAATGATTTTGAAAACTGTCTGTTGCATCGTTATGAAATTTTTCCAGCCGTCTTATATTTACCCCCACCCAAGGAATATGTCTTTGATAGGTCCAAAAACAACTTAAATCATTAGAAGCGGCATCATTCCTTTGATGTTTTGCTTAACAACTAGTGATTTCTTGCTAAAAAAGTTATGTTTACGGTAATGAGGACCTGCAAATGCAGATGACAAACAAAGGCGTATCCGGATTCTTATGGGAGTGGGTGCAATCAAAGAAGTAGCTTACAATCGACAGAATCGGCTGCATTGTACCGGGTTTTTATCCCATATGGCTCAGTTTCTTTCCGCAGCGCGGAAAGCGTTGCACAAAGCACGAACTCCGTAGCTCCAGCGACGACCCTCGGGAGTCTCCGAAAAAATGCACTCGTGAAATGAAGGACGCGGCCCAAAATCGAACATACAACCTTCGGAGCCCGAGACAGACGGCTTGACCACTTCACCACGGAGAATCCCGAGAGGGTTGCAATGTGTAATATTAGTAAAGACAGAATTTACAGAGGCAAGGGGTAAATAATTTGTAAATTAACAGGAAAGTAGAAGGAATAAATTTCTTACCTTATTTTTATTTCCTTCTTGTTTCTTCAGTTATCAATTATCAGTTGGGGTATCTTCATTGCACTCCGGACATGTCCATAGGTCCTCAGATCCTCCCCCCAGCATATGCATCAGCGTCCGGTGGCTAATAGTGCCAGTTCTTTGTTAGTTGACGAGGCGCCTTGTTTTCCCAATTTACCTCTCGCATCTGGCCATGCCGATTCTTACTCCCAAGTCTTTCATCCTGGACAGCCATGTGGATTCACTGACGTCAAAGTCTTCTGTTCTCGCCATATCTTTAAGGACGTTAATAACATCGGCACGATCCATGGGCTGGCCATCTACAGGGGGTGCAGAGCCAGCCAGTTTATCAGCTCATTCATTTCCCTCGACTCTCGCATGTCCCGGGACGAAGAGGAAGGTGACTTTACGAACAACAGACTTCCGCAGCGACTCAGTCCACCGTCTACGTACAAATCGAGCTTCGATCTTCTGAATCATGCGCATTGAGTCACTTAGTACACACACGTTGGTATAATGCTGTGATTCCAGCCATATAAAAGCCTGTGTAACTGCCATCACCTCCATCGTCATGCTGCTCGAGGTCATAGAGTGGGCACCACTGGATTCTTGAACGGTTCGGTCCGCTGAATGGGCTGTAAATGCCCACGAACTTCTGTGCTGCTTTACAACAGATCCATCTGTATGCACTTTGGGGCTACATGAGTGTTCATAGATGAGCGCGTTTACTTCTGCATTGACAGCGACAGAGTTCTGCTCTCTGCATCGCCTGTCGGGTGTGATAATGCAGGAGAAAGTGCACTTAAAAGCTGGAGGCACCGGCACCCATTCCTTGCCGGGGTTGATACTGGTAAGACTGCAGACCTGTCTGACGTCATCTTCCGCCCGACCCATCCATGATTTGCCTCTCTTTAGCCTGTCACCCTTTTCTCTGAATATAGCGTCGTGCAGAGGTGCTGCTCATCTGCACTTATGTTTAAGAATGCACGAGCTCTCCAGATCTTGATCCTGTGTTCCATTGTCAGGAGGTCAAGGAGGTATCTCACTGATACACAGCTGGTGTCTTTCGTGCAGCCCAAAATGATGCGCATGGCTTCGTTTTGTACCTTTTCAAGTCTTCCAATCTGTGTAGGGCTGACAGTGAGGATGGCCAGGGCATACTCTGCTCAGACCTTAATCTGTGTCGGACGATTCCAGTAGGTTGATGATTACTCTCGGTTGCATAAAATTCAATCCATCCTTTCTCCAATAATCCTCTTCCTCTTTCAACACATGGTCCTCACATTTTTTCCAGTAACATTTATCAATATTTAATAGCGCGGACTGGGTTAGTATCTTGACATCAGACAATTTGAATGTAGTATTGGCAGCTGCCACTTGTCCTTTAATTTTAGCCCACACAAGTTCTATAGGGTTTAAATGAGAATGATACGGCGGAAGTCTCAAGCACCTATGGCGATGTTCTTCTATCAATTTGTCAATTTGAAATTTCTTGCTTTTTTGCGTCTGTTTTACAAGGGACAACAACTGTAGCTTGAAATATGTTTCTGGAAATGGTATATTTTCCCTTCGGAGCCATATCTTTATTGCTTCCTTTGTGCTCGATGCTGTAGGTATTTTGTCTTCTTGGGCAACAACATTGTGATATGATGCATTGTCCATGATTAGACAAGACGGTCTATCAAGGGATGGAAGTACTGTATTCTCGAGCCAATCTCTAAATACATTACCATTCATCTCATTATGATAATCCCTATTGTCTGTATGCTTTGATACGAACACGAGCCCAGCATTCTGTAGTAAGCCATTATGAGTACTACCAGCATGGGCTATGACCAAACGCTGTCCTTTACTACTGGGCTCATAACGTTTTATCTTTCCATCCATTGACTGCCATTCCTTTTCACTTGTGTGGTGCGCATTGATCCACATTTCATCCAAATACACTATGTCATAATTTTCTTTGCGCATTTCCCTTATTTCACGTAGGTATCTGCTTCTCATGGCTCCTAAATTCGGTTGCTCGCAAAGGATATTTCTACCGCCCTTGTACTTTCTAAAAGTGAAGCCTAATGTCCTTATAATTTTCCACAAAGTTGTTTTGGATAGCTCTATGTTATTGTCCTTTCTCAACAAAACCCTCAGTTTTCTTACACTCACTGTTTCTTTGGCATCCATAATTTTTATAATAATTCGTGAAAGCTGTCTACAATTGCCTTTCTACCTACCGTTTGCTTATCGCGTGTTGGTTTCATTCCAGATTCTTGCACCCATCGACGAAACGATCGTTTACTCAAACCTAATGCATGCACTGTTCTTTTTTCGGGATTTGTAACAGTATGAAACAGTTTCCTGCGATCAGCTTCTTGACAAAAATATGTGTACAACTTCATAGCGATGTTTTGAAGTGTACACAATTTCACTTTTAATCCTATTGAACAGTATTAACACATTCAAATATTAGCTATTAAGATTATATTAATGGTAAGATTTATTTATATAATCACGTTTCATGAAAGAACCCACAAGTTGACGACGCCTCTGAACTATACCACTCAGTCCGTCCAAAAACGAAAGACCGCCAGACAATTTTAAAAATAGCACGAATGGGTCTTGCTGAGCTGTAGTACTCTAAAAATTAAGGCATTCTTGGCGGGGCAGTAGAATATATACCTCATATAAGCAAAAATTGAAATCTGCTGTACAATCTCCAGAACAAAAATTTGTTTGTTGGGTGGACATAATGATAAGGTTATATACTAAATCTCATCATTTTACCTCAGTTGGTTACTGAGATATGGAATTTTATATTGAGGCAACAACAACAAAAAACACACTATAGAAAGCTCTTCACAGCCTTTCATTGGGGCATGGAGAAATAGCCGGTGAATTTAAACTTCTTTTGATGTGAACTTCACTCGATGTGAAGGAGTGTGATTGTCCATGCTAGTTGGCAACACACTTGATGATAATGATGACAGCGGTACAACCTGTCCTGGAAAATAAGCGGTCACTAAACACTCATAAACCATGCTCTAATTTATGTGATGTTTAGCATTTGACACCTCCGCTTTAGTATTTGTGGGAATAGCTTTGGTACCAGTTAGGGATGGAGATGAGCAAGGAAGCTGTTCACATCAAGCCATTGTGGCCTGACTTGTGTGACATCTTTATAATTCCACATCACTACCTCATCATCTACTAGTGAATTATTGCTCATCTTTTTCTCAACAAAGAGAAACAGTGACAAGACTTGACCACACCAGGTGTCATTTATTGTCATCACAAGTCACATTTTGTATGTCTGGCTGGCTGCTTTGTTCCCTTCAAATGCTCATTATTTGTCAGTTTATGTTGTGAATGCTACGAGGTATGTGATGCCATAGATTGATATAATTTATTGTGCTGTAGATAACGTTTGGACATGATTGGTCGCAAATTTTTCCAGGGGCCACTAATCAATGTCAAGGGAATGAACTCCTAATGTGGCCTTGTAATTTGAGTGTGTGTTTTTGTTCCCTACAAGCTCGTCCTGCCGTGACCATTTGTTTTATTAACTCCTACTGCCCGAGCCAGTTGTTACTCTAACGCCTCTTCCCTGTCCCCGACAGTATTTACTTTAGAATTACAACGGCTTGGGACAGAATGAGCCGATGAAATGTTGCTAATTGATTTTATTATACAATGAGAGAGCAGCTGTAAGGCTAGACAACCTGATTGTCATATTTTTATATTGAACTTGGATTGTCCTCCCTGAGTGCTAGATTTCTTGTCTTTGCTTGCAGTACTTAATGTCAAGTGTTGTTTGAGAAAGCTGTTGTTTTTCAGTTTTGGTATGTTTTTTTTTAATATATGTTTTAAAAAAAAACCCAAAAACTGATGAATATTCCGTGTTTAATTTTGACTGTACATTCTTTTGTTACTTTCACATGTGGGTTATTTGAATCAGGGTGGCTTTGCCTGGGCTGTGCCTGTATCTCTGGTTGGTTGGAGAGCTGGTTAGGTCAGGCTGCAGGGGGATGGGTGGATTTGAATGCTAGTTTAGTGTTGTAAAATAGTGGGCTATGGTGTGAAGGGTGGAAACCACATTTCTGAGGCCCTCATTGTCCATGAAAACTGACCGCTCTGTTCATGCTCTTTTGGAGTTGTGGCCTAAGGACCTAAGGAGCCACGACGCATTTGATGATGAAATGATATACACGCTAAAGCCAGCTTCACCTCTTGACACAACAGGGGTGGTCGTTTGGTCACTGTTTAGTTTTGTGACTTGAATATGGTTATTTCAGGATATGAGTCCATCCTGCAAATTCAATGTGGATTTTTTCCCCCCGGAACATTAATCCACCTGGGAAACTAAATATGTTTTTCCGGGATATGAGTTAATCCCAGGAACTGACTGTTTTTCTGGGATATGAGGTTATCCCAGGAACTGACTGTTTTTCTGGGATATAAACTTGCCACCATCACATAAATTGTCCCCAGGACATAGGAAATGAATGACGAAGTCCCCAGGACAGGAGATTGTGGCCAGGACATGACATTATCTCCAGGGCTAACTTCTAGCTACTCAGGAAATAGTTGTTTGTATTTATCTTCGTTCCCGTGACGTGCTTGCATTTGTGTGTTGACTTGATATGTTGTGATAAGTGGCCTTGCTGTCAATATTTTGACAGTCAGTGAGTTAGCAGTTTCGGGGTGTTGTGACGTTAATGTGTGGTTGACACTGCACAATTTTAGGGTGCTGTACCGTGAAAGTCTGGATGTATGATTGTTAATGCACTGCGTAAGTGTGTTGTTGCGTGAAAGTGTGCATGTATTGATGTATGATTGAATGTAGTTGAAATTTGAATTGAGGTTATGTTCTGATCACACAATGCAAGCAGATATGTTAATATTAATTGCAAAAAATAAAATAAATATGAAAAAATATCTCTGTTGTGACATTCTTTTTCTTGTTCATTGTTATTTGATGCTGACTGCACAGGGAGTGCTGTAATTTAGGGTTCATCAGAACTGCCAGGTAACTTTGTGTGAAAGTTTGTCTCTGTGAAACTTTGTGTGGGTGTTTCTGTGAAACTTTGTGTGGATGTTTGTCTCTGTGAAAATCTCTGGATGTTTGTCTCTGTGAAACTATGTGTGGATGTTTGTCTATGTGAAACTTTGTGTGGATGTTTGTCTCTGTGAAACTTTGTGTGGATGTTTGTCTCTGTGAAACTTTTGTGTGGATGTTTGTCTCTGTGAAACTTTGTGTGGATGTTTGTCTCTGTGAAACTTTGTGTGGATGTTTGTCTCTGTGAATCTTTGTGTGGATGTTTGTCTCTGTGAAAATCTCTGTGGATGTTTGTCTCTGTGAAACTTTGTGTGGATGTTTGCCTCTGTGAAACTTTGTGTGAATGTTTGTCTCTGTGAAACTGTGTGTGGATGTTTGTCTCTGTGAAAATCTCTGTGGATCTTTGTCTCTGTGAAACTTTGTGTGGATGTTTGTCTCTGTGAAAATCTGTGGATCTTTGTCTCTGTGAAACTGTGTGTGGATGTTTGTCTCTGTGAAACTTTGTGTGAATGTTTGTCTCTGTGAAACTGTGTGTGGATGTTTGTCTCTGTGAAAATGGATGTTTGTCTCTGTGAAACTTTGTGTGAATGTTTGTCTCTGTGAAACTGTGTGTGAATGTTTGTCTCTGTGAAACTGTGTGGATGTTTGTCTCTGTGAAAATCTCTGTGGATGTTTGTCTCTGTGAAACTTTGTGTGAATGTTTGTCTCTGTGAAACTTTGTGTGAATGTTTGTCTCTGTGAAACTGTGTGTGAATGTTTGTCTCTGTGAAACTGTGTGTGGATGTTTGTCTCTGTGAAAATCTCTGTGGATGTTTGTCTCTGTGAAACTTTGTGTGGATGTTTGCCTCTGTGAAACTTTGTGTGAATGTTTGTCTCTGTGAAACTTTGTGTGGATGTTTGTCTCTGTGAAAATCTGTGGATGTTTGTCTCTGTGAAACTGTGTGTGGATGTTTGTCTCTGTGAAACTTTGTGTGAATGTTTGTCTCTGTGAAACTGTGTGTGGATGTTTGTCTCTATGAAACTTTGTGTGGATGTTTCTCTGTGAAAATCTCTGTGGATGTTTGTCTCTGTGAAACTTTGTGTGAATGTTTGTCTCTGTGAAACTGTGTGAATGTTTGTCTCTGTGAAACTGTGTGTGGATGTTTGTCTCTGTGAAACTTTGTGTGGATGTTTCTCTGTGAAAATCTCTGTGGATGTTTGTCTCTGTGAAACTATGTGTGGATGTTTGTCTATGTGAAACTTTGTGTATATGTTTGTCTCTGTGAAACTTTGTGTGGATGTTTGTCTCTGTGAAACTTTTGTGTGGATGTTTGTCTATGTGAAACTTTGTGTGGATGTTTGTCTCTGTGAAACTTTGTGTGGATGTTTGTCTCTGTGAAACTTTGTGTGGATGTTTGTCTCTGTGAATCTTTGTGTGGATGTTTGTCTCTGTGAAAATCTCTGTGGATGTTTGTCTCTGTGAAACTTTGTGTGGATGTTTGTCTCTGTGGATGTTTGTCTCTGTGAAAATCTCTGTGGATGTTTGTCTCTGTGAAACTTTGTGTGAATGTTTGTCTCTGTGAAATTTTGTGTGAATGTTTGTCTCTGTGAAACTTTGTGTGGATGTTTGTCTATGTGTGTGGATGTTTGTCTCTGTGAAAATCTCTGTGGATGTTTGTCTCTGTGAAACTGTGTGTGGATGTTTGTCTCTGTGAAACTTTGTGTGGATGTTTGTCTCTGTGAAACTTTGTGTGGATGTTTGTCTCTATAGACCAATATTCAAGGCATTCTCACACACACACACTCTGCCTCCTTCAACAGCCAGCAAAGAATTCCCCGACTGAGGGTACCCATGGCAGTCTGACTGAATGCATGCTTGTATTTTCCTGGACTGGTTGAGTGTCAGCTAGACCCACTGCCCACTGAATCATCTTCTCCTGATGTGGGTCCTTTTAGCTGCGCTTTCCACTGAATCCTTGAGAGGCTTCACCACCTCATTTTTGTCATAACCCAGCTTACACTCCAAAGGAGCAACAACAGACAGCTTATAAGCCTGTTCATTTCCCCACATCCACGTGCCTGGGCGGAACATTCACAACATGCTCCTGATCTTTGTCTCCCGGAGTGCTGCAAGCCATTACACGCACAACACACCAGTTTCTATTTTAGGTAGCATGCTTGGAGAGTCTGTCGGCTGTGTGGCGAAGGTGTTACGGATATAATTTGTAATTCTGCATTCGAAACACAACTACGGGCGATCTGGCAGCAGACCACCTTACATTGGTTTCCATACAATGGTATGAGTGAGATTTTCAGAAAGCAATGACCAACTACTGAACGTAAAGTTGCGAAGAAATCTGCGACGTCCTGTAAAGGATATGCCGCTAATTTTTTTGCGAGTCTATTACAAATATATGTCAATCTATAGGCCTACTAATGTCCAGCCATCAAAACACTGCTATAACAGCCTCCACCTATATTTTCATTCTGGACAGCGTAAACGATGGACAGAGGGAATAATGTGGTGCTGTTTATACTTGACCTCGACACAGCAAGGTCAGGGTGTATTTTTAATGACTGGGATTTTCGAAAATATTACCGTTCCAAGTTTTGTATTTAACTTTTATGTTGCATGAACTCCACAGAGGGTGAATACAAAATTGGAACGGCAATATTTTCAAAAACCCCACATACACCCTATTCAAGAGGGACATGATGAGATGAGAGACAGTGTAATATTATATATATCAGGCTCTCCTTGTTCACAATAGGAAATAAAAACAGGTAGTGTAATTCCTGCAAAAAGTGGGAAATAATAAACCCTTGACATCGTGTGCCGTCTTCATGGCCTAGAGGTTAGAAACTTTTCTCCGTAATCTCGTATACTCTCGTAAGTAACGTGACGACGGTGAGAATCAGCAGTGGTTCGAATCGCATCGGTAACTTACGGGGTATGTGAGCCGGCCGCTCAGAAATCAATGGCAAACTACTGCGCGTAATCTTGCCAAAGAAATCAACAATCAGCTGAAAGATGCTGATGTTGACAGCGATGTCCTGTAAAGGATATGCAAACATTTATTTATGACATCGTGTACATACCTTACAACCAAAAGGGAAAGAATCAATGATGATTTAAAACTAAAATCAAAATAAGTTATAATACGACACAACAATCAATGTTTTGGTTAAAATAAATAATCTTGGTACTTTTGCCTTAATTCACCCCAAACAAACGTCACCAGCTATATTTAGGGTCACCAGCTATATTAAGCACTGACGGTGATCTCCTCTGTGTTCGGGTACAGTTCGTGTCAGTGCGTTTCAATTTCCCCCCATAGTGTTTCTTTGGGCTTTGGCACCGTTTCTGTGTGTGTGTGTGTGTGTGCGTGCGTGCGTGCGTGCGTGCGTGCGTGCGTGCGTGCGTGTGTGTGTGTGTGTGTGTGTGTGTGTGTGTGTGTCGCATCATGAGTTTTCTGGAACTGGCAGCAGCAGCAGGCAGCAGCAACTGTCTACGACAAGCCAGAGTAGCGTTGCCTTTTCTGCAGCAGCATCATGGTATCTGACATTCTGCTAGACACTGTTCTCATAATCATGTCATCATGGTGCTTGTCACGGGATACTGTGAGTTTAGTGATTCCACCATAAACTAAAATAGAAAAATTAATTGTCAATGTATGAGGATGGGAAGTTATTAACTTTAGTCAGAAAAAAACAATCGAGTACTTCAGTCTGGGGTGAGGACAGAGTGAGGGTCATTGACCGAATGGTAAAGAAGTCAGATACAATTGTTATCAGGGGTCATTGACTGCCGATTTCACCGGACAAACAACGTTGAGACGATCGGGTTGTGGAAAACGCGAAGTCATTGATCAAAGCGTTGGAAATGTTTGATGTACGGAGGAGTAGGGAAAACGGAGACGAGACGGAGCGGACAAGAGCGAATACGTGATTTCACAAATCTTTGATGGGGAATCACGGCAAATTCGATTGTTGATCAAAAGGGAACGGAGAATTGGAACCAAGGTATAAATAGTTGGGAACTTGGTTTTTTTTTTTTAGTGTGCGACCAAACTAGACGGAGAATGGTTCTATGCGTCCTTAATAAGAATAGAAATATAAGGTCCCTAATTGTTTAGAGGCGATGGGACATTGGTGCTTATGTGCTTGTGTATTTCGATTCATGGACTAACATAGATAGTATAAGGTAATCTAGCTTTAGCTTAGTAATCTAGCATAGTGAACTAGGTGTCTGTGCTTTGCTGTTACCATTTCCTTCGTTTAGCTAATCGTCTAGACTTTAGTGAACTCATCTGTCTTATGTCAGAGTATTGTTCGGTAGCGTCTGAGTACGGCCGGAGGCATACTCTCACATAAGAGTTAGTCTGAAGCAAGCTGAGATCACCTGGTTATCTATCTCCCACAGGTTCTACGACAAAAACTCATGACATACTCAGAGAAGATAACAAAGGCACTTCACTTGTGCAGAGAAAGTACTTCACTAGAACAACTTAGAACATAGCCATTCAATAATCGTGGGCAGAGATAACTAATTGCAAATAAGTGAACTCTGTATCCAGGTTAAGAAAACAATGGAAAGGACTTTCATTCTATAAAGGCAGAGCGACATAGGCTAAATATATTTGACTTGTGTACTAACCTAAAAGAAACCATGGAGAACTCAAGAACAGTTTCCATGCATACAAAAAGTGTTAATTAAATAACGGGAGACAGTGTGTCGAACATATATAGTCTTTATACAGACAGTGTTAGACAGTAGTGATGTGTTTCAGTGATGGATTTTATTAACGTCCAAAAAAAAAAAAAAAGGGAAATCTGTCGAATTCAGAGACTTACCGTAATCGCATTATTTCATGGCGATCAGACGTTGAACACTTTCTAAATATTGGAATACGGCCAGACTCAGTCGGAGAGGAGCATTTCCGGGTGAGAGCTGTCCACATATGTGTGATGTATTGTCGCATGGCCGTATACGGATGAGAGATGTGATACGGAACATAGACATACAGAGTCCATACAGAGTTATGAAGGAATAAAAGAGAGAGAGAGAGAGAGAGAGAGAGAGAGAGAGAGAGAGAGAGAGAGAGAGAGAGAGAGAGAGAGAGAGAGAGAGAGAGAGAGAGAGAGAGAGAGAGAGAGAGAGAGAGAGTAGAAGACATAACGGGGGAGTGTAGACAAAGGGCTGACAATATTTCCAAAGCATAAGAAGTATTATAAAGGTGTGCTTGTCGACTCCACTTTCCCCTAGGGACGACGAGTTACAATGCTATCGCTGACTGAGCGTCAGGACAGATGGGAGATGCCGACGACGACTACGACATTCACCATGTATGTCGGCAGGACATCCTCCCGCTGAGACAAGGCCACATGGCTGCAAGGCCTCGCGTCTCCCGCACAGACAGATCATCATCATTCTTTTCGTATACTGCTGGTCTCAAGAGTTGACAAGCAATTTCATTTGGCCAGTTACAGTTGGGGCGCGGGGGATGTCGCCGAGAGCAACTGTTGCACACCGATAATATTGCGCACCGAGCTACGGCGCAACACAGGGAACGCCTGGATGTGACGTCATACCCTGGGATTCCGTTTGTTTGGGGTGAATAAAGGCAAAAGTACCATAATCTTCCGCAGGAAGACCACAAACAGGTCTAAAGAAAAACATGAAATAGAAAATTTCATAAAATTAAAATATAAACAGAAAAAGCCTAGGCAGGCACTCAATGACTGTTGCTAGGCCTTAACACTTACTTTGTTGCTAGGAAGGCAGCGCAAAAGTTCAGTTGTGAAAGGTGCCAAAAATGAAAATATGGAGCCGAAGGTGTGCAAACAGATGGGGATATATCTTATCTTTTTATTTATAGTGTCTGTCTGTCCCTTCACTTTTGCAATGAGACTTCACCGAGTCATTTCCTCTCATGACAGACCCATCTATGTATATTATCAAATCACTTGGATGTGAGTTATCATTTAGCTGTTGCACAGACGCCCTTGTCTCACCCGATGTCCATTCCCGACACCCTCGGTCCAGCATGATTATCACTCTATGTAAGACTGCCTTATTGGACAGCCCCTTGGCCCATTCCTTTCCCTCCACTATCTTACCAATTTCCCAGACATGTTTAATCATATCTTCAGCTTGCATCATTCGAGAACTGCCTCTCCTCAATCTGGGCCCTTGGTGTCATCCAGTGGCTCTTATAGAGGTTGCTCCTTGTCTCCTGTAACCCTAGTGTACACTTTTGCCTGGAGCACCTTGTACCTATCATATAAATGGATGGCACAGCAAGTACATGTTGTATGTACATAATTGGCGTGTACTTTAAACAGCCCAAAATGACTCTCATAGCCTTATTTTAGATGCATTCTAGCATCTCCAGCGAGAGAGCTGGCTAAGGAAGGAGCAATAGAAGCACAACCTGATGAACCTGTTACATACCAACAAATGAAAAGAATGATGAAATCAATCAAAAGCCACCAACATCATTAGCTCAACAGACTAGAGGAAATTATTATTTTGCACCTCAGAAGAGGACATAATAGATTATGCAACCACATGTATACAAAATTCAAGATTAGCGAATCAACTATGTGAACATGTGGATTGGCGCCACAGACAGCAGAGCACATACTCCAAGACTGCCCAAAATATGACACATCAAGGCAAATCTGGTCTAGAAAAACTACAGTGAAAGATAAACTCTAATGGCTGAGTGACTAACAAAGACAGTGACTTTCATACAAGAGATAACATTGCAGATATAAAACAAATTTCAAGCGAACGAAAGAAGAAGAAGAAGCTTATCCAGCTGGCTATGAAATTGTTAGCAACCCCAGTCCATACTCATTTCAATCACTGAAAGAATTAATTGTTGGCAGAGGGAGTACAATCCACTCAATCACTGAAAGAGTTGATTGTTGGTAAAGGGTGTGTAATCCACTCAACCACTGAAAGAGTTGAATGTTGGTAAAGGGTGTATAATCCACTTAACCACTGAAAGAGTTGATTGTTGGTAGAGTGTGTATACAAGTCTGCTGCTGCCATCTCCTTAAGTGCACAGAGTCCCTTCTGGGCTGACAACACTACCCTCCCACATGGCCCCTGAAAGACAACATTCTGTCAAATGTTATTTCGAGGTTTTTAACTGTTTTCTCTCTAGATCGGATCACCATTGACAGTGATGTTCCGGACCTTATCTAGAACAATTTTCTGATGTAAACAGCACCATAACACAGCTGGGTTGCTGCCACAACAGTTTCCGTGCACAGTTCACTTATCCACCACAACCTGCACATCATCTGATATTTCCACCCTGTTTCTCCCGTTAATGTCAGTTGCATTTCCTTAACAGGATGTTGCACTCAACCCCAGCATGTATTGGCTATATGTGATATACTAGGCAATTTTACGTTCACTAAAACTACTATTCATCTAACTACTGAACATAAACTTGCCAAGACGTCCATCCATCCATTATGTGCCATGACAATAAGCATAGGCGGTCATGTTTTGCCATCTCACTTGATCAGCAGAACCGTGGATCAGCTCCGTGTTCCTGTTTCGACCATGCCACCTGGCCAAGCCATCCAGGTATTTACATCTCGGTCTTCCCCTTGGATCTTGCCAGTTGTCACCAAGTTCTCCAAGTCATTTCGTCCCATAACATGCCCAAAATATTTTGACTGTCTACTACGTCTGCCAGAGTAACTAACAAAGATTGCCTGACAGAGTCTAATGAAACTAGACCATTACATACAACAATAAGAAAGAGACAAACATCTTTCTTCGGTCATGTGATGAGAAGAGAGGCATTGGAGAACATTGTGACAACTGGAAAGATCAAGGGGAAGAGAGGCAGAGGCAGACCAAGAGAAATTATGCTGGATGGATTGAGACAGTGGCATGGAGGAATATCAGCAGCAGAGTTGATCCAGAAAACCAAAGACCGAGATCTGTGGAAAGCCATGAATGCCACGCCAGCTGGCGGGGCACTTGATGATGATGATGATGATGTCTAATGACTCTAATCAGTTTACGATCTTAATTTGTTTCTTGAAGGACTTGATCATTGGTTTTTCTGGCCAAGACATCAATAACAGTAAAATGCTGGTGTTGACAGTGATGTCCTGTAAATAGTATATGCACACACACACACAAAAGTGATATGTTTGCAAATCGCCCGTAGTTGATGTTGAACCCTAACTTGGTATGTCGGGGAATTGTGAAACTGCATGTCACTAATCCTTTAGCCACCAACATCAAGCCCCTTGTCTGTAAACAAAACACAATTGTCGAAGCTTATTGCAGGACATGGTTGTGCATTCTGCCTGCAGACAGGAGTGACAAGGACAATCTCAGCCTATGTGACCACTCTGTTTATTGTGGTCAGTTATATGGATTATGTTCGCTCCGTGGCGATGCAGTTATGGACGCAGTTCGTGATCCCGCATTCGAAACACACGATATTTGGCAGCAGGCCACGTTGCGTTGGGTTTTTATTAAATGGTGTGGGTGTCGGTCATTCAGAAAGCAATAAACTACTGAACGTAAACTTGCCAAGAGATCAAATAGCAAAACAACCATGCTGGTGTTGACTGCAAAGTCCTGTAAAGGATATGCAACTATTTTTTTTTAAAAATATGGATTATGGCAGTTTGATGAAGAGACCTTGTATAACATATTCAACTTGCTTGATTGAGTGACCTTGTATATAACATATCCCACTTACTTGATCGAGAGACCTTGTATATAACATATCCCACTTACTTGATCGAGTGACCTTGTATATAACATATCCCATTTACTTAATTGAGTGACCTTGTATATAACATATCCCACTTACTTGAGAGACCTTGTATATAACATATCCCATTTACTTAATTGAGTGACCCTATATATAACATATCCCATTTACTTAATTGAGTGACCTTGTATATAACATATCCCACTTACTTGAGAGACCTTGTATATAACATATCCCTCTTACTTGATCCAGAGACCTTGTATATAACATATCCCTCTTACTTGATCCAGAGACCTTGTATATAACATACCCCACTTGCTTGATTGAGAGACCTTATATATAACATACCCCACTTACTTCCGGTCCCCAACATGGCGGTTAGGCATTGAACCGTTAAGGCCTCTGGCATTTTCTTCTTCTTTCGTTCCCTTTTATTTTGCGTAATTGCGTGGCATCCTGATTTCTGTGGTGCGCCTCCTGGCTGGTTGCCTCCGTCTTCAGCACTGGCCTCTGACATGTTTATGCTTGAGGCTACGGTTTGCATTCACATTTTCTTCATGTTGGACTGGTAGTACATGGTTCCATCGCCCTGCTACTGAGTGAGTGTGTAGCGTGTCCGCTGTTGTTTGCACAGTGAACTGCATATTCGGAACAATGGCGGGCTGTCGCTGAATTGACTGGTTTTGCCTTTTCGGTTCATGAGTGCATTTTTTCAGGAGACTCCTGCGAGTCATCGCTGAAGCTACGAAGTTCATGCTTTGTGCGGCGCTTTCGGCGGGTCGCCCTGCGGAAATAGACCAAGCCATCTGGGATAAAACCCAGGTCAATGAAGTCTTTCTGGTGACTGATGATCCATCGACGATGAACTGTATTTTTCGTGAAGGACTTTTGTGTTGGCATATTCTGACGGGGGCATTATGCAGTGTACATGTGTGGGCTGTTGGCTTGCCAAGACTCCTGTCTGTTCCACTTTTCACATTGGGTAGTGAGGAGCATTTTCTGTGATATTCACTGGCACAGGAACGGAGCATAATGGGGATGACATGTTGTGAAGTTGAACCCCGACTAACTAGCTAATACCTCACTTACTTGATTGAGAGACCTTGTATTAACATACCCCACTTACTTGATTGAGAGACCTTGTATGTAACATACCCCACTTACTTGAGTGACCTTGTATATAACAAAACCCATTTACTTGATTGAGAGACCTTGTATTAACATACCCCACTTGATTGAGAGACCTTGTATTAACATACCCCACTTACTTGATTGAGAGACCTTGTATATAACATACCCCACTTACTTGATCAAGAACCAGAAAAGCTCTTACTTGATCAAGAACCAGAAAAGAACACAATCAGACCACCGACAACTGTCATTCTCTTGATCGGCATGGACAGGTCATGTATTTAAAGACTTTGGACAGGGCGACAGAATGAGCACATGTACAGGCATGGCCTCAGTAACCCTCCACTGTGCTCATGTGGACGGAGTGATTACACTGTAGGGCGTGCTCTCCAGGACTTCCCCCAGTGCAGCCATCCAAGAAGGTAACACTGACCTAGTGAGACAACACTGCTCAATGGCTGGAAACCAGTGTGGCGCAGACAGAAAAAAACTTGTAAATCTGTGATTACTGCCAGGATAACAAATGCTCCACAGTGTCAGCGACTACATGTGTTATATATTTCAGCCAAAAAATGATTCTATTCTCTTCACATGATATATACCTGCAGTATGCACAAGACAAGACACAGCAAAACATGCCAGGCAATAAATCGTGCAACATACTGTTTGTGGCTTCTGGGTTTAATTAACAGAATACATTGCTCTGAACCACTTTAGGAATAAAAAAGTAACATTATGAACTGAATTTAATACTTTTATTGTAGAATGAATTTAAAAAAAACCCACTGACATAGTCAAATGAGAGATGCAATTTACAGCTGGTAGAAACATCGCATTGTGATTCAATGTAATATTTGTATGACACATGAATTTAAAACACTTAGGTTACAAACAGAATGGACGAAAGATCTTCTGCCATGAATAAAACATTCACGCTTAAGATCGACGAAGAATACCCATTTGAACATATTTGAAATATTGTAAATTAAAACAATGAGGTGATAACATTTGAATGAGTGAAATGCTCACATTTACGTTGCACAAATGAAATACATTTATTTTTAAAAATGTGTTTTCACTAGGTACGTTAAAACAAGCAATCTGGCAAAGAATAGAAACAATACTGTACAAGTAATCTGAAGTTAAGGGAAAACCACCATAATGATTCCGCCTAAGGTTAGGTGTGTGGGCAGTCACAAAGCAAGACTTATGGTGGAGTCAATGTTTCAAATAGGGAGCTGCAGTTCACCTGCCTGCCAGTCCAGTGGGCATATGTTCAAATCTCCAGTGACCTGGAATCCCACATTGACTCAGCCTAAAACGAGCTCCAGGCAATGTTTCCAGGATATAAGGATGGTCAGTGTAGCAATGACCACATCACACCACGAGTGTCTGTTGGTCACCACCAGATACCCAATATGGTTGGAAAAGGGGGTGTACATTATCACGCGTTAAAAGCACATTTTATGTCTGTCTTTCGACTAAATGGCCAGACATGACAAGTCATGTAACAAGGCAGACCTTTATGAACAGCTCTGCTACAGATTGTAGAAATCCAAACAATCTAATCACCCGTGAGATTATCTTGCAGATAATCAACTCTGTGATTCATTCACTCGTTCAGTAGCATGTCTTTTGCAAAACCTTGCTCCTATAACAATCTTCGGGAAAACCTCTTGGTCATAAGCAAGATGCCACGCGTCCGTTACACCAATCTGGAGATCATCCACCACATACTGAACCCATCTTGTCTTTGGCCTTCCTCTTCCTGTCTTCCCAGGCATATACCCCTCCATTATTGTTCTCTCCAAACTTTCATGACGTTTCAAGTGACCAAAATATTTCAATTTTCTTTGTTTTATGGGTGCATTTGTTCTTTTCTGTATCCAAGATATTCTTAGAACTCGTTTATAACATTTATATTCAACAGCATTTATGCGCTGTTCAGCTTCTCTGCGATTACCTTGCAGATAACAAACACTCCACATTCGAACAGTATACGTGACTATGTCTATGAAGTATTTCAGCCAAAATATGAATCATCTATTCACTTCGTATGTTATATCATTCTACGATACGCACCTGACCAGATGAAGTGAAATGTGTCGGGTAATAAATTGTGCAACCTTGTTCTGGCTTGTCTGTTTAAATTAACATTATTCTTAGTCAAATATCTATTGTATAGCCTGGCATGAGGCTATACTATCAGAAAGCCATCATTGTCACAGAATGCCTGGAGGATTCGACCGGGAGATGCTACAATTACCAGAATGCTACAATTGCCAGGCTACAATTACCAGACTCACGCCATCTCTCGGCCTACCGTGACGGTTTCCAGTCAAAGGGAAATAATCCCCGTAATCTTTTACATTGAGGGGGGAAGAGGATTATGCCCTTGTTCTGGAATGATCTAGAGATGTTGGTACCGGAACTATTGTTCCAGTCGCGCAGGCGCCGTGACTAGATTGGCTGCCGGGGGAACTAGTGGTTGTTCTGGCCGGCTGGCGAAAGGCTGTGTGGCTGCAGTTTGTCAGAAGGAGTAATGGTTTCCAGTGTCAACATACAATTTGAAGACTGTAGACATAACGTTCCCAAGTTGGATTAGGTTCCATGCTTCTAACTTAAAAAAGTCGCTTAAAAGTCGACAGGGTCGACTTCATTGCACCAGGTTTTATCCCATATGGCTCAGTCTCTTTCCGCAGCACGGAAAGCGTCGCACAAAGCACAAACTCCGTAGCTTTTAGCGACGGCCCACAGGAGTCTCCGAAACATTTAACTCGTAAACCGAAAGGCGCGGCCCGGAATCGAACCCACAACCTTCGGAGCACGAGTCAAACGGCTTGACCACTTCCCCACAGAGACTCCCCTTCTACTTCTAACTGCATGTCAGAAGGAAAGGTAGGAATGCTAACCTTTAAACTATGCCGTGTCGAAATCGCGAGCAGCTGAGGTAGTTGGCATGAAGCAAATACGCGTGATCCGGGACTGTTTCCGGATCCGGTCAGGGATATGCACTACTGACGAGCTCAAATGAGGGCGAAACTCGAGTATAGTGCTTCCATATTGACGTGGATGGGCCTTAGGTTCATACCAGAATGCGATCGGCGTTGCCAGTAGTGGGTTGTGCTCAATATTTAAATTTCAAATCCCGAAACAATCACATAATCAATGAAGCAAATAGTTGCACAGAGGTCAAGGTCGAGCCTGTAACTGTCTCCAACAAACAGGCTTGTTGACCTGACCCCATTTTCATCAGGCCTGTTTTGAACAGTGAACTGCTGAAAAAATAAGTACAGGTATAGAACACAGTCTTCTTCTTCGTTCATCCGGAGTTTTTTTTTCCGGACGTGATTGCGGTGTGCCTGTTTACAGCAGAGCTGCGTTCTTGCGCCGTTAGGCCGACACATCCGACTTCTGCGGGCATTTGTTGACCGGGTTAACCTTCCTGGGAACACAGTCTTGCCTGCCAGAAATTGTTTGGGGAGAAAATAGGATTGACTTGACGGTGTTAACATTGTAAGTGCACTACTGGGCCGCCTTTGAACTCAGGCATAGTCGACAAAAACGGAAGTCGGTGACGGTGTAACTAAAAGCTATCGTGTAAGATATCCTCCGACTCGGCCGGTCAAGACGAATCGCATGGGAATGTCCGCCGTCGAATCGACGGGCATTTGAGCGATCCCGCGTGTGTCGAAGTTTGTATCTTTTGGCGGGGTGACTGCTGGTTTTTCTTTGCCTTCCTCATACACTTTATGTTCAAGGTCTCCTTAAGGAAATACCAACCTAATCTACAATGGGTTCCTGTGAGGAGAACAACGGGGAGGGGAAAGAGGAGAAATGATGCTACAGACATGTCTGATGGTTGCAGGGGAAATGAATTGGGGAACGCATGACCACCTGGGAAGAGCTGGAAGGGGGTTTTGCCAACGGCCCTCCTTCAGGGACATCTTGCCTATGGGTACTGTAGACCCTCTAACCCTGTATGTCATTAGAAGACCTCCACTGGGGAACTAGGGGGCAGACACTCATGACTAGTCACCGTGGGTTCACTCTATCACCAGTCCAGGGAAACAGATGATCTATTCTGCTACTTGTCAGACTACAGACGTTATCCTTCCTCTGACCCTGAGGCATGGCCTGTAATTGAATCCACCTGCTAATCTTAGGGAGGTGATTCACTCTCTGAGTACAAAGATGCTATCTATCTCCATATGATGGGTCCTGGTCATGTGATTCTCACCGAGGGTTGCCTGTGTCATTTTTCCAGATTCTACCTTCCGGAGAGGAGTGATGGACAGTCAGTAAAACCATCATTCTGTGTCAACTTCAACAGTCTGGACAGACCGGCTAACGTGAGGCGATCCTACTGCATACCACCTGGTCAGTCATATATGCCCTCAGGGCAGATCCAGGATAAGTCATCCACCATTCAGAACTAGGGCTGCTGGGCAAGTAAGGTTTGTGTAATCGTCCAGCTGTGCCACACTTAGTACCTACCCGACTACCCAACAACTGTGTGATATATCAAGAAACACTTGTTTCACCCGAACTTTAGTTTTTGATGGTGACTCTTAGTCTAATGGAACTCTGGCTATGAACTATGAACCTCTATGAACTTTAACTGAGAAACTGTGCTACTATAACTGGATATATTATGGAGGCATCTACGTGATCGGATGTGGATGAGCTTTATGAATCTTGTTTGGACACCTGCTCTGGTGAACTATAGTTTTTGATGGTGACTCTTAGTCTAATGGAACTCTGGCTATGAACTATGAACCTCTATGAACTTTAACTGAGAAACTGTGCTACTATAACTGGATATATTATGGAGGCATCTACATGATCGGATGTGGATGAGCTTTATGAATCTTGTTTGGACACCTGCTCTGGTGTTCCACTGTCATTAACCTGATTGGATGTCAACTCGGAGGAGGTGCTATCTGGTCGAAGACTGAGGACCTGCTGCGAGAGACAAGAGCTAAGTACCATCCGTATGTGGTGTGAGACATTAGCATTGCACCATGAAGACATCTTCAAATGGCTGCCTCAACTAACTGATTGGTAGCAATTAGCACACCAGACAGATCTGATCTACATCCACATTATCTTCACTTTCCTTTGTACAATACACTTTTGTTATTGAGTTTGTAGATGCCAGAGTTGCGTCATTTGTTCAGGACGATGTTTGAAAGGGTAACATCCCTTGGTTGGTTGTGAGAGAGATAGGTATCTGAAGACTGGTGGGGTCGTAGACTGAAAGTGTCCCAGTCCCAGATCTGAAGTCATCCCAAGATATATATATATATATATATATATATATATATATATATATATATATATATATATATATATATATATATATATATATATATATTATGCACAGTGTATCTCTGCGGGCTGTTTGTCGAGACTCCTGTCTTTTCCACTTTTCACATTGGGCAGTTGGGAGCGTTTTATGTGATATTCGCTGGCACAGGAACGGAGCATAATGGGGACAACCCGTTGCAGTGAAGTTGTAACCGCGACTAACTAACTATATAATATATATATATATATATATATATATATGTAGTTATTCATAGATAAGTGTGATAGCCTGTTCCCTTCACTCCAGGGAAGCTATAAGACAATCATACAAACTAATAAGCTCTCAATCGAACATCTACTGTTTTCACATGTATAGTGTTCTGCATCTGCTTGAACCAATATTTGGCAGTAACTAACAGCAACATATTATGCTTAAATTCATTACTAAAATTAACAATGTAGTTTTCATGCTTAAATCAATCACTAACATACGCCAAGTATTTGGCACAAGTGATCATATTCCTCTATAACCACCTTTTTCTGTGTCTTTTGATCAGTTCACATGAAGATTCTCCGTCTCTCATGCAATGAAGTAGTTTCTTCCACGTGGTCTCCAACACCCTTAATTTTCCTGGTTGCTCACAACCTTCACCAGAGCCTCTCTTTCATAACCTGACTAGAGAATCATGCTTGCTGCATCCTGCTGAAAGTCAGCATCTATGCTTGTGAACTTGCATCCTGCAATACTTGGAGGTATCTATGTTACACCTATGTGATGTCGATGTCATACCTATGGCAACCCTTAATCTCTCCAGAGTCATCATGCTCTGACAACATTATTCCTCTATAATTTCCACCTTCCTGTAGATTCCCATTCTTTGGCAGCTTCACCAGAAATTCTTCTTTCCATTTTGCTGTTATTTCTTCTGTCTCTCAGACTGGTGTATTTACTTTGGTTTTAAAAGATTCTGCTGGGACACCATTTGGACCAGTAGCTTTCCCTTCCTTCAGGTATTTTCTTCTTTTGAGGTTTCTTTCAAATATACATGGCTATAATTAGTTAGTTAGTTAGTCGAGGTTCCAACTTCACGGCTCCTCTCCTGTGCCAGTGAATATCACACAAAATGCTCCCCACTGTCCAATGCGAAAAGTGGAATAGACAGGAGTCTCAGGCAATCCAACAACCCGCAAAGGTACACTGTGCAGAATGCCGCTGCCAGAATGCCAACACAAAATTCATCCATGAAAAACATGTGGCTATAATTTATCCATGCTAATTACAATTTGTTTGCAGATACATATAATCCCATCTGTACACACATGCAAATAAACAAAGAAAACAAGGATACACGAACACAAACACCATAATTCTTGTGTTAACCGCCAGTATTATATTCCTAAAAAGACTATGTGGAGACAAGGTATAATGTGCATGTGTTGTTGCTGGTGTAAGGGGTTCAGCCTCGTCGTCCATTGTTCAGAAAGCAGTGGCAAACTACTGCATGTGAAATTGTTTAGAAAATCAACCAGGGGTTAGGGTTGATCGCAACATCTTGAACAAAACAATTAACGTTTTATTTGATAAAAGAATATCCAAAAAAAACTTGTCTCTAACACAATCAATGTTCCTGGAAAAACTGCTGCTGCAGCAGCAGCAGCAGCTGCTGAATGTGATGGTTTTACTCGGACAGGACAAACTCGTCGTGTTCGTGCGGCTTCTTCACCCACTGACCGAGATTTGCTTGCTGGAACGCGGTGAACAATGACTGCTTGGTCAGCTGGTATTCCATGACTGCTGCTTTGGCTTCAGCGTACAATCTGCAACATCGAGACAACAGATGAGGCTGTTCATAGTACAGTATGGAACACAGAGACAACAAATGGGGCTGTTCTGAGTACAATATGGAACACAGAGACAACAAATGAGGCTGTCTGAGTACAATTTGGAACACAGAGACAACAAATGAGGCTGTCCTGAGTACAATCTGCAACACAGAAACAGCAAATGAGGCTGATTTGAGTACAATCTGCAACACAGAGAGAATGGGTGAAATCTTATTCACACACAAAGAATTCTTGTTTGTTTTAGGCCATGTGTTACTAAGAGACATTCCAAACAATTATTTCTGCACAGAAACATGCCATTTATAATTTCTAGTAACTTCTACATGGAAGTCAAAGGGAAACCACCACATTATCTCCAGACTCAAGGACAATCTGCAACCCAACACAGAAACAACAAAATGACCAAAACCAAGGTAGTCTAGAACACACTAGACAAAACCAATAAATAGTTTGTGGCAGTACAGTATCAACTACCCACATGTGTCCCACCAACCTCTTGTGAGCCAAACCAGTTGTCTCATTTTCCTGACTGACTGACTGACATCTTGATAGATGCTAGTTTGTAAAATGGAGTTATACCTTTCCATAACACAAAGCCTGGGCTGAGTTTAGAGACCATGTGTTGCCCATGCAGCATGATCCCTCTCTCGGCCTGCCTAGTTTACTCCAGAGGAAAGCTAACACCAATACATCTGGATCAAGACAAGCTGCAGAAGCTGCCGGATCAGCAAAGCAATGCTCTAATTGTCTGCCTATAGGAGCTTGCACCCTAGACCAGTTGCCAACCAAGGCTTAGAGCCTGGACTGCCCTGCCATAATATTTGGTCGTTAGGTTGAATTTTCCTCGCTCTAGGGTAAGGCTTGTAGCCACCCGATTTCCATTAAGTGCATTTCCTCGCACTAGGGTAAGGCTTGTAGCCGCTCGATTTCCATTAAGTGTATTTCCTCGCACTAGGGTAAGGCTTGTAGCCGCCCGATTTTCATTAAGTGTATTTCCTCGCACCAGGGTAAGGCTTGTAGCCGCCCGATTTTCATTAAGTACAACACAGTCAACCCACTACAAACTCACCTTGGCTTCTCCACCACACCCTGGCTGGATAAGGAGCTGACCTTCCCATAGAGTGAGAGGAAATTACGGAACATGACATGTTTGCACAGTCGTGATGACTCTTCATTGTCCGTCTTGCCTGTGGTGGGGTTGATCACCTCCAGAGAGTTGTCTACGCTGTACCTGTCAGACAAACAAGTTACAGGTGAACCACATGACACAATCCCCTGACAGCAGTCAAGAACAGTGCCACATGTGGACATTCATAGCAGAGGGAGGGAGGGGAGAGAGAGTAGAGAGAGAAAGAGAGAAAGAGAGAGAGAGAGAGAGAGAGAGAGAGAGAGAGAGAGAGAGAGAGAGAGAGAGAGAGAGAGAGAGAGAGAGAGAGAGAGAGAGAGAGAGAGAGAGAGAATCACACCAGTAAGTGACAGAATGCCTGAAACTACAAATAGCATCATGCACAGACCAGAGTTCTCTTCTTAACCTGAAGCTGGAAGGCAAACAGATGTGAAGGAGGACATAGACGAGGAGGATGAGAAGAGGGAGGAGGTGGAGGAAGAGAAAGAAGAGGAAGAAAAAGAAGAAAAATGTAAAGAAGAAGACAAAGAAGAGGAGAAAGAAGAAAAAAACAAGATGAGAAAGAAGAAAATGAAAAAGAGGAAAAGAAAAACAAGACGAGGAGAACAAAGAAATATAAGGGAAAGAAGAAACAGAAGAGGAGGAAAAAAAAGAGGAAGAAAAAGAAGAAGTACAAGGGAAAGAAGAAAAAGAGAAGAAAGCAAAAGAAGAAGAGCAGGAAGAGAAAGAAGAAGAGAAAAAAAAGAGAAATAAACAAAAGATAAGGAAAAACAGAGAAAAGAAGAAGAGTTAACAAAATATTGCATATCCATGTACAGAACACTGCTATCTACCCCAGCCTTTATTGGTTGTTCATGATTTATTTAGGCCATTTTATGTTCAGCAGTTTGCCACTGCTTTCTGAACGAGAAGTCAACATTTCAATCCAACTGACTGGTGTGCGAAATGAACCCCCTACCCCGCCATCAGCAGAGAAAGTTTAAATGTGAACACATTAAAGCTCTCGGCCATGCAGACAACAGGCAGAATAGAACAGTAGGCAGAAGAAAAATACTGTCCTTGAATTCAACCAATTTCTGGCAAGGAGAAGCAGCAAGAATAGAACTGGTCAATCTATCCTAAAATGTAAAACCTAACACCTGACACCCCACAGGTACCATCTACCAGTGACTCAAGTGGGGAAACCTGACACCTGACACTCCACAGGTACCATCTACCAGTGACTCAAGTGGGGAAACCTGACACCTGACACTCCACAGGTTTAGTTTAGTCTAAGTCTGAGTGACTCAAATGGGGAAATCTACCACCTGACACCCCCCACAGGTAACATCTACCAGTGACTCAAGTGGTGAAACCTGACACCTGATACACCCCACAGGTACCATCTACCAGTGACTCAAGTGGGGAAACCTGACACCTGACACCCCACAGGTAACATCTACCAGTGACTCAAATGGTGAAACCTGACACGACACACCACAAGTACCATCTACCAGTGACTCAAGTGGGGAAACCTACCACCTGACACTCCACAGGTAACATCTATCAGTGATTCAAGTGGGGAAACCTACCACCTGACACCCCACAGGTACCATCTACCAGTGACTCAAATGGTGAAACCTGACACCTGACACACCCCACAAGTACCATCTACCAGTGACTCAAGTGGGGAAACCTACCACCTGACACTCCACAGGCAACATCTACCAGTGACTCAAATGGGGAAACCTGCCACCCCACAGGTACCATCTACCAGTGACTCAAATGGTGAAACCTGACACCTGACAGGTACCATCTACCAGTGACTCAAGTGGGGAAACCTACCACCTGACACCCCACAGGTGACATCTACCAGTGACTCAAGTGGGAAAACCTACTACCTGACACCCCACAGGTGACATCTACCAGTGACTCAAGTGGGAAAACCTACCACCTGACACTACACAGGTGACATCTACCAGTGACTAAATGGTGAAACCTGACACTCCACAGGTAACATTTACCAGTGACTCAAGTAGTGAAACCTTACGCTCCACAGGTAACATCTACCAGTGACTAAATGGTGAAACCTAACATCCCACAGGTAACATCTACCAGTGACTCACATGGTGAAACCTAACATCCCACAGGTAACATCTACCAGTGACTCAAATGGTGAAACCTACCACCTGACACCTCACAGGTAGCATCTACCAGTGACTCAAATGGTGAAACCTACCCCCTGACACCTCACAGGTAGCATCTACCAGTGACTCAAATGGTGAAACCTAACACCCTATAGGTAACATCTACCAGTGACTCAAATTGAGCATATTCACCTGCTTCTCCTCCTGCCGTGTACACACCCCCCCCCCCCCCCCCCCCCCCCACTGAGACATAGGCCCATAACCAAGCAATCCTGTCTTTTGTTTGATATCTCCCGCAGCTCCCTTCATATCCTCCCAGTATTATTTATCTCTGTAATTCTCTTCTCACCGACTTCTTTATTAAGGCCAAATTAATTGACAAACTCCTAAATCAAAATGCTTAACGCTACCTATGGCCGTTGTTTAAATATAATGAAAGACACAGCGAACGATTAAACACACTTCATGTCCCTAAACCTAGGATAGATTTATACAAAACAAGCTTAGTGTGCTCTGCAGCTCAGCTGTGGAACAACCTTTCACAAGAATTCAAAGACACCACCAATCACTATACATACGGTCCTAACAACCTATTTGAACAATATCTCAGACTACAAGCCCCCCCCCCCCCCCCCCCCCCCCCAAAAAAAAAATGAAAACACCAAATTTAATAATAATCTTAAATGAGAACTCATTTAATAAACATTCCCTTAACTGTGGTACATTACACCGACCTTAGGTTATTATACTATCCATGTTAAAAATTAGTTTTAGTAAGTCATGTATTACTGATTGTTGCACATTTTCCATGCGTTTTAATGCGCTGTTCTGTTGTTGATTCTTGCTTGCGTTCGCTGGCTGTGAACTCCAGCGCGAAGTCCTGTATGTCGGAAGAAGACATCCTGTTGTCCAACATCAGTGTGATGCTATACCGGACTGAGGTTCGCATGAGTATTCGTTGTCCCACGTCTGGCTTATTGGTGTGCAGACTGGTGGTTCCTCACCGTGCAGGCAGATACTCTCCGACTTCAGAAGAATCGGCTATCCTACTACATTAGCCAGGACCCCGAAGGGACCTGTTGCCCAGGACGCACAGCTAGGACGTGTTAGTAGGTCTTGGCCAGTATGGAACCTGGCCCTGGTGCCTTGCAAACACCTCTGCATCCCCTGATGTTGATGTTGTCCAAGATTAGCTTCATAAGTGATTTACAAATGAGATAATGTATGAGAGCAGAGAGATAAGAAGGGCAGAATTTAAGATGGGCCTGCGTGCCCAATTCATAACACTGTGAAAATAAAGTGTTTGTTCTCTGTGTTTCCAGGCCTGCTGCTATTTCGCTTCCCTTGTGAGACCCTTGGACAACTTACCAGTTGACAGAGAAGTTGGGAGTCTTGCCCGCCTGCCGGCACTCTGGGCTGGAGATGCCACTGAGGAATGGCTTATTGAGTCTGAAGAGGGGCGACGGGAACTTCATGTGGCTGACCCGGCCGTACACGCCCCGCACCATGTGCTCGCTGTGATACCAGCTGCCCACGATAATGCTGCTCAAATAGACTGGCATGATGAAGTGGCTCAGCAAGGATCCTGGTGGGAAGACAAACATGCAAGCCAATAGTTAGGGATCTCTCTCTCTTATTGTTTTGTTACAAAAATAATACAAAGTTATTTTTGTGTGAAGCAAAATCTAAGAATAATGTTTGTGTGGTCAGAATTTGTGATCCAACCCCCAATAACACAACACTTAGGACATGCCTATAAATGCTCCATCTCCCACAGAAAATGTTGAAGTAAACCAGTCAAGGACCCTTCTATACATCTTAAGTATATGATGGCAGTCCTATATTATTTAATGTTTATAATTCCAGTGGCCAGCTGGTTACGTACAACTCTGCTTCGTGCTCCACCATGATCCACCAGCTGGTTACATACAACTCTGCTTCGTGCTCCACCATGATCCACCAGCTGGTTACGTACAACTCTGCTTCGTGCTCCACCATGATCCACCAGCTGGTTACGTACAACTCTGCTTCGTGATCCACCATGATCCGCGAGCTGGTTACGTACAACTCTGCTTCGTGATCCACCATGATCCACCAGCTGGTTACACACAACTCTGCTTCGTGCTCCACAATGATCCGCGAGCTGGTTACGTACAACTCTGCTTCGTGCTCCACCATGATCCACGAGCTGGTTACGTACAACTCTGCTTCGTGCTCCACAAGCTGGTTACGTACAACTCTGCTTTGTGCTCCACCATGATCCACCAGCTGGTTACGTACAACTCTGCTTCGTGCTCCACCATGATCCACCAGCTGGTTACGTACAACTCTGCTTCGTGCTCCACCATGATCCACCAGCTGGTTACGTACAACTCTGCTTCGTGCTCTACCATGATCCACCAGCTGGTTACGTACAACTCTGCTTCGTGCTCTACCATGATCCACAAGCTGGTTACGTACAACTCTGCTTCGTGCTCCACCATGATCCGCCTGCTAGTGTCAAACTGGATTCCTGATTCCATCAGTTGTGGTCGCATGTAGTCACTGTGGTTGCTCATCACTGACAGGTAGTATCAAACCCTCTTGTCGTGTCATGAGAAAAGTGGTATTGGAAAGCATTGCGACAACAGGAAAAATCAGCAATAGAAAAGGCATGGGCAGACAGAGATGCTGAATAGAAAGGGATGGTGGCGTGGAGGAATATCAACATAAGAAATGATGCTGATAACTGAGATGTTAGCATGGAGGAAAATCATCAGTAAAACAATCCAATACACAATGGACCAATTAAGATTATTTCAAGATCACGTTAACACAAGAACTGATAACTTGATATTGTTTTTCCCTCCATACTTTACAGTTCTGTACTTCTCACCCTTCAGAAATTCGTTTTATAATGTAAGCAGACCACAAATCACGTTTTATGAAGACGTCTAGACTTGTTCTAGTATGTGTTATTAAATTAGCTTCCAATTTTTTATGTATACTGTGTAAAGGGGGGGGGGGGGGAAATTTATGGGGAGGAAATACAAAAAGGGAGGGGGGGGGGGGGTGAATGACATTCTGAACATATGGTGAAGGGGTGAAGGGGGGCACGGGCCAAAAAAGGTTGAGAACCACTGCTCTAGATGGTTTTGTTTTACAAAGCATCAGTTAGAAGAAAACTTGAGACAGACAGAAAAGCAAGTCCAGATGGCGGGGCAGAAACCAACCTATGGCCAGGACTAGATCACTCATCTACAGGAACCAAGCTATGACCAGGACTAGATCACACAACAACACAAGCACATGCAAGATTAACGACAAACCTCCCATTAGTTTGAAAGTTTTTTATTTGTGACCTCCATCTTCAACAATGAAGAAGATAAAGGGAATTCTTAGGATTCTGATCAATGGAAGTGAATCATGAACAATTAGCAGGTGGGTGAGACATTACTCAGCGGCTGCAGGGGATGTAGTTCTTCAGAAACTGGCCACCTAACCTGATGGTGTTATGACATAGTATATATGAAGGTCGAACACTAGAGGAGAAGGAGAAAGAAGAAGGAGGAGGAGAAGGAGGAGGAGAAGGAGGAGGAGGAGAAGGAGGAGGAGGAAAGAAGATGAAGAAGAAGAAGTAGAAGAAGAAGAAGAAGAAGAAGAAGAAGAAGAAGAAGAAAAAGAAGAAGAAGAAGAAGAAGGAGGAGGATGAGGAGGAGGAGGAGTAGGAGGCAAGACGAAGAAGAAGAAGAAGAAGAAGAAGAAGAAGAAGAAGAAGAAGAAGAAGAAGAAGAAGAAGAAGAAGAAGGAGGAGGAGGAGGAGGAGGCAAGAAGAAGAAGAAGAAGAAGAAGAAGAAGAAGAAGAAGAAGAGAAGAAGAAGAAGAATTGTATGAAGCTGGATGGGTTCAGAAGTCATGTTTGTTCACAAACAGAACTAGTCACTGGTGGTGACTGAACTCACATCCTTGTGTCAGGAAGCCAGCACACAATGCACCAGGCCTCAGCACCCCACACCTACACTAGGCAGACATGTATTCTATTTATTATTATACAATATCTCAGCCTCCAGGCGTGCTTCAAGTTTACAGTTCACACAACAACAAAAACCCAACATGTTGGCATGTGCTGATTTCTCCTTGCCATAACCCCAATTTGTGTGTACTTCACCTCAATTTGTTGCCTCTCATCCCAGAGACTTCGCCACCTGCCATGAGTTTGTGGTTACTCTCTGTTTCTCTCCTCACTCATCTCTCTCTCTCTCCTCACTCATCTCTCTTTCCCCATCTCTCTCTCCAAAACAGATCACTGCTGCAATTAGCAGTTGCCAAAGAAAATGAAATTAAGACACCTGAATTTTTAATTCATCAAATTTCTACAGCAAAGTATTTCAGTTGTAAAAACAATTTAAAAAACATGGAATGCATGTTTTTAAGCTTAATGAACTGTTGCCGTCATCAATATGTGTGCTAGGATTACAGATTTATGGAGATAAATGGCAGGCAAACATCAGGCACATAAATGTGGACAGAACATGCTTGGGAAGGTACAAGAAGGAACATGAAGAGAGGTAGGAGTGCGGATATGTAATACATGGGAAGAGAGATAAAATAACACAGAGAAGTAAGAAATCACATAAGTAATACTTGGGAAGAAACATAACATAGATGTATATATATACAAGTGTCAGTTGGGGAGGGATAGCAAAAGCATGTAGAGAGGTAGGAACATACATGTACAACACAGAGTTCAGAAGCACATGATTCTTCCTCCTCCTAACTCTACCTCCTCCTCCTTGTAACTGTCTCTTTTAGTTCACTCAGTGGGGTCCATAGAATGTATTCTATTATTCTAAATGTGCTTTCCTGCCTCTCTACACGCTTTTTTTTTGGTGCCTTCTGAATTATTCTGTGTGTCCTTCACTACATGTGTATATGATCTTTCTCTTCCCCAAGTACTACATGTGAGAGGAAGAGGAAGAAGAAGGAGAAGAGGAGGAAGAATAGGATGAAGGAGAAGAGGAGGAAGAATAGGATGAAGAAGAAGAGGAGGAAGAATAGGATGAAGAAGAAGAGGAGGAGATCGAGGAGGAGGAGGAGGAGGAGGAGGAAGAAGAAGAAGAAGAAGAAGAAGAAGAAGAAGAAGAAGAAGAAGAAGAAGAAGAAGAAGAAGAAGAAGAAGAAGAAGAAGAAGATGATGATGAATAGAGAAGGCATAGAAAAAACATGCAGAGAGGCAGAATGCAAGAAATCACACTTCAGATGCTGACCTTGGAGTGTGGTCAATGTGTGTCTACACATATACTATATCACTCGGAAGCATTACAAATAGTGCTTTCTGGCCTCTCTTGTGATCTACACAGATGAGTCCGAGAACAGCTTGAAGATCAGCGCTGTTCAATGTCAGAGTGTGGGTACACAACGTAAAGTACCACGAAAACGGCATTTCAGATTACATCAAGATTAACTTTGGAGACTGCCGCCGCTCCAGAGCACTTGGGCAGCAGAGCAGCAAGTCACGCGTGCGATAGCCATATCAGACTTCACGAACATGCCACGGAGAATCTCAACAGGCAACCTCCGCTCCGATTGGACAGACATCATTCGGCAGTCGCACTTCACACCACTTAACTGGATATACGCACCCGAGCATGCCGGAGTGAAAGGTATCGAACGCGCAGACCTGCTGGCCAATAACCCACCAATACACAGGGCAAGGAGCAGGGACAGGGCGGATAGTATCAATCCTACGGACCCGGTTGATGGACACCGACGACGAGACTTTGACGCTGGCCTGGCTACACGCATTGGGAGCCAAGTCAACAACCCCCCCCCCCCCCAACCCCTTTTCCCGATTTTGGGGAAAATATGGAGGTGGGGGTGCTCTCTGATCTCAACGAGACGGTCTGTAAACGAACCCACATCCCCTAGAGCACGGGCTGAAGGTTAGACCAGTTCGCCACGGAGACCACTCCCCCCCCCCTGATGGAATGGGGCAGTCACAGAGCTACAGTAAGCAACAGCTTCTACACTCGTGAACTTAAAACTCCACACGCGACAAAAAAAAAACAACGGCCGCGAATGAAAGCACAAGATAATAACTACATTGACAAATGGCGGGACAGATAAAGACCGATTCATAAATCTGATACAGCAGGAATGCAACAGTAAACTGTACACGTTAGCAGCCCAGGTATGCCATAGGTCATAAATTATTATTATTTTTTTTTTGGGGGGGGGGGGGGCGTTTGCTCGCTTTGAACCCAGGCGTAGTCATGTGATACCACTTCTAGTGCGCTGGAATGATTTTTTGCCTGTGGATTAGCTTTCCACATTACTAGTGCCCCTCGCCATCAGACGAACCCACTCCGACTTCTGAGATATTTGTAATTTACGTCCCCAAGTCAAGGACGAGAAGTCAACATTTCAGTCGTTTAGTCCAGTTGAACCCGCTACCTCGACATCAGCACACCGGAAGTTTAAAATCGATCGTTCTGATCCTTTCGGCCATGCTGACCCCTAGGTCATAAAATAAATTCACAAGTATTGTTTGGCGTTCACAGAAGTAGAAGAAAGAAGTGGAGACTAGAAGACAAGAGACAACATAAAAATTGAAAGTTATAGCCACCCTACGGAAGTCGAACCTGTACCCTTCAAATAAGGACAGCTACAGGAACAAGTGTACTTCAACGCATGGCCAACTAGACACCACCCTCAAAAGGTGCCTTCATCAGGCAGGTCTATCATCCACGTGAACCCACAATCATGGAATATGGATACTATTTGTGTCTAGCCATAAAAATGGCACCATAGGTCTCAATTGTATATTAAACCTGCATAGGTCACATATAAGCAATAAAAACACGAGAGAGAGAGAGAGAGAGAGAGAGGAGAGAGAGAGAGAGGAGAGAGAGAGAGACGAGAGAGAGAGAGAGAGAGAGAGAGAAGAGAGAGAGAGAGAGAGAAGAGAGAGAATGGGATAGCAGACACGAAGTGTAACACGACCCCCCCCCCCCCCCCCCCCCCCCCCCCCAGCTTACAATATACGACAATATACGCCCGAGTGCCCCGACAGATGTCAGATTAAAGCCAGGATATATACACACAGGTGTGGCCAAGGGGGAAGGGGTATACATTACATTCAATTAGGTGCACATGATGAATGACAACTTGGAATTATCACAGCTCTTGCCACCTTTCACGTTAGATGTAAATTGAATGAAGCTGTTGTAAATGAATGGAGTTTGGCGAAAAGTGAATAAGTTTTCCGTTAAATGTATGGCGCATAACATTTAATGGTTCATGTTCCATGCACGTACGGTAATCTTCAGGTAAATGGATTTAGTTTAGCGTAAATTGAACATATACTATCTCTGCATTAGGTTTAAGTTTATAACGCCAGAAATAACTCCACAAGTATTGATCATAGTGAGTAAAGCAAAGACAAAATCCGAGGACAGACTCCTCATCAAGTGCCGACAGGCGCGGGTGATCATGCATATCACATCTTGCGATTTCCAAGCGCATGTGTCAATTCGTGCACTGATTCCCTTCCGTGCCACGACACAAGATTGTCAAGAATTTTCTCTCGATGTCACCACCTTCGCCAACGAATCAGCTCGTGTGTTGCCTTTCCCGCCTGAGTGCCCCGGAACACAGATGAAAGTTAGTTGGACTAACTGTGATGTGCTCGGTGTGTCGAGCCACTCATGTCGCACGAGGCTAGTCTAGACCTTCTTGAGCATGTTCACCGAGTCGCTCTGTATGCATGCGTGTGAGTACTCTTGCTTTCTGAGCCAATTAAGGGCTATTGTTTCCGTAGTAATGCTGCTTGTTGTCACGGCAAAAGCACCACTTGCTTCCTTGGCAGTTGTGCAATATGAGCTTGCTGAGGATGGTCTTGAACTTCGTAGAACTAGTTTCCCATACATGTGACATATTCTGTATATTAGCGAACATTTCAGGATTCATGAGTATCTTTCTGGAATATTTCACTCACAAAGTATGATGAGAAAGGAGAAGACAGGCATGCTTCAGGTAGAATGGCAGGCTTAAATTCAACCATAAAAAAATAGAGAGCATCTGCTGGATATTTGTTATACCCAGTGCATGCTGGTGTGGTGGGAAACGAACAGCTGGACAGAATGGCTGGTTGTGCACTGCGCGGGCGGGGTTTTGGTGTATAACAAGGCAGATGTGGTCGGGGCTCTTTGAGGTCGTATGTACAGTGCATAAGAACGGACAGATAACCATGGCTTGGAGAGAATGGCGTCGCAGGGAGTAACCAGAGGATATGGCCGACACTCAGGACTCCGACACTCAGGACTCCGACACTCAGGACTCGGCAGACTGCAACTGGCACATTAGCATTGAGGCGTTTCGCTGGAGGTTAAAGATGAGGGCGGAGCACGTGCGGGAATGCCCCGAGAGCGGTGACGTCGGTTCATGACTCAACTCAACTGACCCGTCTTCGTGCTATGACTGTTCGCATCAGGACAGCGGTCCGGACGCAAGGCCTTTGTAAAGGGGTGCGTACAGCCCGTCGTACTCCGCCCCGTGCACTTCCATTAGTCGCAAGCCTGTGAGGGACGGCTGCGTGCTGTTTCCGCACAATCTAAACGTCAATATTGTTTACGCCATGCTACTTGAAGTCTGCGTGGTGATGTAGTTACGCAGCCTGCTTTCCATTCCGAAGGCTGTGGATTTGATTCCGGGCCACATCGTTCGGTTCACGAATGCAATTTCCTCAGAGATTTTTGGAATCATCGCTGGAGCTACGGAGTTCGCGCTTTTTGCGACGCTTTCGGCAGTCCACCTTGCGGAAAAAGCCGAGCTATATGGGATAAAAACCCAGTGCAATGAATAAACCCCGTCCTCCGCAGAAGTCGGATGTGTCGGCCGAAAGGTGCAAGTATCGCAGTTCTGATGTAAACAGGCACAACGCAATAACGTCCGAGTGAGTGTCAAAAGTCCTTCGAAACACCCGTGAAGGTTAACCCGGTCAAAAAATGCCCGCAGAAGTCGAATGTGTCAGCCGAAAGGCGCAAGTATCGCAGCTGTGCTGTAAACAGGCACCACGCAATTACGTCCGGAAAAAAACACTCCGGATGAACGCAGAAGAAGAAGAAGAAGAAGAAGAAGAAGAAGAAGAAGAAGAAGAAGAAGAAGAAGAAGAAGAAGAAGAATCCCATCTTTACTCGAAGGCAAACGAGGCTTCCATAGGGAAAAATGAAAACACATGTTTGAGAATCCCTGATCTTGAAGGCAAACGAGGCTTCCAAAGGGAACAATGAAAACAAATGTTTGAGAATCCCTGATCTAAGAAAAGGTGAACACATCGACACACACCTTCACCTATCCATGTTTTGTTTTGTTTTCAAGGAACATAAATTCGGCACAAAAATGTTGGGGTTTTACGTGACAGAAATCGCTGATCTAATTTGCTATCCCGTCTCTTTACCTGCTAACGAGCGCCATTCTAAGCCTTACAAAAACCACACGAATAAACATTCTGCAACTATCTTTTTTATTCATTTATTTTAACCAACGGAAGTGTGGTGCATCTGTGGTTAGTGCATTGGTTTTCCGACAGTGATCTGGGGTTAAAGTTCCCTGTAGTGTCTGGGTTTTCCCCCTCAGTCTCTGGGGATTTGGCAGAGGCCGTGATACCACACTCACACATGGTGGGACCCGGGTTCGAAACCTCAGTAAAGCTAGGGGAGTTGAACTTGAGCATAGTCCATACATGTACTACTCCACTAGTGGTTGCCACCACCGAGGAGTGCACTAGTTTGATGTTTGCGTGTCCCCCGCCATCAGCGAACCACTCCGACATCTGAGTTACTTACAATTTATGTCGCCAAGTCAACATTGTAGTCCAGCTGCCCGGTGTAGGATAACTTCACAACTCTTCGCCAGTAGCTGCTATGAGGCGACCAGTGCCTCTAGTTCGAATTATGAGCTGGATGGTTGTAAACCATCAGTAAGACTGAACCCTTTAAGTAGGGTGCACTAACCTGCAAACGGCCTGAGCCCCGAACAAAGCTTGCAGTGATCAGAGTGGGGCTGGTGTAGGAGGGAGGACATTTCTCCCAACTCAGTACGAAAGTGCCCCATCTCCTAGGGGAAGTGTGTTGCTGAGCTCTCCTTCCCCGCCCAAGCTTCGAAACTAGCGGAGTGGGCAAGACTGGTGCTGAAACTTCACACCTCTGGAGAGACTGAGCTGATCATGTTTTCCTCCGTGGGTTTTGGGCATTTAAGAGTTGAGCCAAGAACCGGCATCACAGCACTTGGGGCATCCCCATACGTATTCCCTCTCCATCTGCAACGAACAGCGAAGAGTCCCAGTATTAATGGTATCAGTAGCAGTCTGATTATGTGTCCGTCTGGCCTTTCTTTGGAGGCCAGATCCTCGGGCCACTCCCTGTGCCACCATTCTCTCCAAGCCGTTATGGTCTACCTGTTCTTCTGCACTATACACACGATTCCAAAGGGGCCCGATCCCATCTGCCTGATCATGCACTTGGGCATGTAAATGCGAACGGACTCCAACCCAGTTATCGAAGAGGTAACAGTGAGCCATATAAGAGGTACCAGTGAGCCATATAAGAGGTACCAGTGAGCCATATAAGAGGTAACATCTGGCTGGAATAAACATATTCAGGTTTGAGGAACACGCAGTCGGTTGGAATTCGCTGTGTTTAAGACGAGGCCGACACAAAATCTGTACGTAATACGGGGTCTTTGGAAACTGAATTGCACCAATTACGTTAGAGCGCGGATCGTATATGATAAGCCCGCGACACACATACTCGAAATTTACATGGAAGGTAAACGCAGAAAGACAGGCAGGTATAGCCAGACACAGACAGATATATAGAATATATCGATGTAATGGTAGACACATAGCAAGGCAGACAAACATGTAGGCATATGTAATCGGTTCTCAAAATCCACACGCTTGGACACCGGTCAGGTAGTCATGTTTTCGAATCCTCTTTGGGGTAAAAAAAAAAAAAAAAAGGTACAGGAGGTGGGGGTTGGGGTAAGGGGTGGCCGCCGAAATACTTTTTGTCTTCAACTGCCCGGTGATTGTAACATTCACAATGTGCAAGAAAGACGCCCGATCTACTACCCTAGGATCAGGGTGATGTATGGGATAGTTTTCTCATTTTGTAAACATCCATACCCTTCACACTGTGAACAGACACAGGTCTATTGGTTATTTCGGGATTTGAATTTTAAATATTGAGCACAACCCACTACTGGCAACGCTGATCGCATTCTGACATGAACCTAAGGCCTATCCACGTCAATATGGAAGCACTATAACTCGAGTATAGTGCTTCCATATTGACGTGGATAGGCCTTAGGTTCATGTCAGAATGCGATCAGCGTTGCCAGTAGTGGGTTGTGCTCAATATTTAAGACACAGGTCTGTTAAAGTCGGTGGCGGACGCCGAACCTCTCAGCCAGTCCGCCCTACGAACATTAAATGTAAGTACAGATAACGAAGGAGAACGATGTACCGTGAGGGGCGCATCAGATAATAGTAATCATCATCATCATGCCAGGGGTAGCTGCTTCTGAAGCAAATATTAGATGGTACATCAAAAGATGGCACTACGCTGTGCGTGCAGATAATAAATAGATAAGAGCGAAATGTTGGGGTAATGAAAGGTACAAGTGCCGTGTGTTCACCCGAGCTGATAAGTGAAGGCAGACTAAGGAGGATTGCTGTAAGGCTGGTAAGACAAGACTAAGGAGGATGGGCGTGAGACTGGCAAGAGGCCAAGGAGGTCTGGCGCGAGGCTGGCAATAGGCTAAGGATTGACGTGAGGCTGACAAGACAAGACTAAGCGAGATTGACGTGGGACTGGCAAGACAAGACTAAGGAGGATTGACGTGGGACTGGCAAGACAAGACTAAGGAGGATTGACGTGGGACTGGCAAGACAAGACTAAGGAGGATTGACGTGGGACTGGCAAGACAAGACTAAGGAGGATTGGCGCGAGGCTGACAAGACAAGACTAAGGAGGATTGACGTGGGACTGGCAAGACAAGACTAAGGAGGATTGACATGGGACTGGCAAGACAAGACTAAGGAGGATTGGCGTGGGACTGGCAAGACAAGACTAAGGAGGATTGACGTGGGACTGGCAAGACAAGACTAAGGAGGATTGACGTGGGACTGGCAAGACAAGACTAAGGAGGATTGACGTGGGACTGGCAAGACAAAACTAAGGAGGATTGACGTGGGACTGGCAAGACAAGACTAAGGAGGATTGACGTGGGACTGGCAAGACAAGACTAAGGAGGATTGACGTGGGACTGGCAAGACAAGACTAAGGAGGATTGACGTGAGGCTGGCAAGACATATCTAAGGAGGATTGACGTTAGACTGGCAAGACATATCTAAGGAGGATTGACGTTAGACTGGCAAGACATATCTAAGGAAGATTGACGTTAGACTGGCAAGACATATCTAATGAGGATTGACGTGAGGCTGGCAAGACATATCTAAGGAGGTTTGACGTTAGACTGGCAAGACATATCTAAGGAGGATTGGCGTGAGACTGGCAAGACAAGACTAAGGAGGATTGACGTGGGACTGGCAAGACAAGACTAAGGAGGATTGACGTGGGACTGGCAAGACAAGACTAAGGAGGATTGACGTGGGACTGGCAAGACAAGACTAAGGAGGATTGACGTGAGGCTGGCAAGACAAGACTAAGGAGGATTGACGTGGGACTGGCAAGACAAGACTAAGGAGGATTGACGTGGGACTGGCAAGACAAGACTAAGGAGGATTGGCGTGAGGCTGGCAAGAGACTAAGGAGGATTGACGTTAGACTGGCAAGACATATCAAAGGAGGATTGACGTGAGGCTGGCAAGACATATCTAAGGAGGATTGACGTTAGACTGGCAAGACATCTAAGGAGGATTGACGTTAGACTGGCAAGACAAGATTAAGGAGGATTGACGTAAGGCTGGCAAGACAAGACTAAGGAGGATTGACGTGGGACTGGCAAGACAAGACTAAGGAGGATTGACGTGGGACTGGCAAGACAAGACTAAGGAGGATTGACGTGGGACTGGCAAGACATAACTAAGGAGGATTGGCGTGAGGCTGGCAAGACATAACTAAGGAGGATTGGCGTGAGGCTGGCAAGACATATCTAAGGAGGATTGACGTTAGACTGGCAAGACATATCTAAGGAGGATTGACGTTAGACTGGCAAGACATATCTAAGGAGGATTGGCGTGAGACTGGCAAGACAAGACTAAGGAGGATTGACGTTAGACTGGCAAGACATATCTAAGGAGGATTGACGTGAGGCTGGCAAGACAAAACTAAGGAGGATTGACGTGAGGCTGGCAAGACAAAACTAAGGAGGATTGACGTGAGCCTGACAAGACAAAACTAAGGAGGATTGGCGTGAGGCTGACAAGAGACTAAGGAGGATTGACGTGAGGCTGGCAAGACAAAACTAAGGAGGATTGGCATGAGGCTGGCAAGACAAGACTAAGGAGGATTGACGTGAGGCTGGCAAGACAAGACTAAGGAGGATCGGCGTGAGGCTGGCAAGACAAAACTAAGGAGGATTGGCGTGAGGCTGGCAAGACAAAACTAAGGAGGATTGACGTGAGGCTGGCAAGACAAGACTAAGGAGGATTGGCGTGAGGCTGGCAAGACAAGACTAAGGAGGATTAACGTGAGGCTGGCAAGACAAGACTAAGGAGGATTGGCGTGAGGCTGGCAAGACAAGACTAAGGAGGATTGGCATGAGGCTGGCAAGACAAGACTAAGGAGGATTGACGTGGGACTGGCAAGACAAGACTAAGGAGGATTGACGTGGGACTGGCAAGACAAGACTAAGGAGGATTGACGTGGGACTGACAAGACAAGACTAAGGAGGATTGACGTGGGACTGGCAAGACAAGACTAAGGAGGATTGACATGGGACTGGCAAGACAAGACTAAGGAGGATTGGCGCGAGGCTGAGAAGAGACTAACGAGGATTGGCGTGAGGCTGGCAAAAAAGGACTAAGGAACATTGAAGTGAGGCTGGCAAGATGAGATAAGGAGGATAGGTGTGAGGCTGACAAGAAACTAAGGGGGACTGAGGTGAGGCTGGCAATACAAGCCTAAGGAGGATTGGCGTGAGGCTGGCACGACAAGACTAAGGGAGCTTGGCGTGAGACTGCCTGTACTATCCCGAAGGAAGTTAACTGCAGTCCAACCAACCCTGAACGAGTCTACAAAAGCTCTGGCACGAGTTGGTTGTGCTCCTATGCACCACAGGGACTCAGTGGGCAGAAGACGATGAAGTCATAAGATACTAAAATTACACAGTACGTCAGTCAACCTTTCTTTGGCTGTTTGTAATTTCTAGGCAAGTTCACATTCAGTAGTTTGCCAATGCTTTCCTAAGGACCGGCACTCTTAGCACTGTATGAAAATCAGTGCAAGCTGCAGCTGTGCTTTGAATGTGGTATGCAGTATTATGAACTAAATTTGTAACCCCTTCGCTACAGTGACAGCTAAAATTACATATCAAGTGTTTATCCTGTGCACTAAAATTGCTTATCACGCACTTATCTGGTGCATTAAAAGACCATATCACATGTTTATCTACTGCACTAAACGACCATATCACATGTTTATCTACTGCACTAAAAGACCGTATCACATGTTTATCTACTGCACTAAAAGACCATATCACGTTTTTATCTACTGCACTAAAAGACCATATCACGTGTTTATCTACTGCACTAAAAGACCATATCACATGTTTATCTACTGCACTAAAAGACCATATCACATGTTTATCTACTGTACTAAAAGACCGTATCACATGTTTATCTACTGCATTAAAAGACCATATCACGTGTTTATCTACTGCACTAAAAGACCATATCACGTGTTTATCTACTGCACTAAAAGACAATATCATGTGTTTATCCAGTGCACTAAAACTACATATAACATGTTTATCCAGTGCACTAAAACTACACCTCCGGTGTTTATCTGGTGCACAAAAATGCACCAACAGCACCTTCCATGTCCACTGTTTCACACAGACAGCCGCCAAGGAGCGCAGCGCCGATCTCTGCTGTGCACGCCACCAGGTCCTGTCGCCCTCACCCACGTCTGCCGAGTAGATCCTCGATCCTATGCCAGTTCCCCTGCCTAGTTATACATGTCATGCCCAAAGTGTCTTCAATGACCTGTACCCCGGCCTCTTCTCCTAGGAACCATGTCTTCCATACCACGGTAACATTTAATGTGCTCAAAGTATTTCCCAGTCACGATGCTGCCTGTAGAGTCAGTTCAGTTTTTATCCATGTTCACATCTTGTCGAATGTCAGTGTTTTCCTTCTCCTTGGCCCACCGTATTCTGAACATTTATTTGTAATATTTGAATTCACAAGCCCCGATGGATAATATATCGCCAAATGTGACCTTCCATTTAGACAGAAGGGCGATATGTCACCATACTTTTGTTATTTGTTTTGTTTTCTAGTATCTTCTGCAATTTCAATGCACAATGAATGGAAATTTACATTATAATTCTTGTTCATTTTATTGTGAACCATGTTTGGTCCAATCCTACTTTTTGTGTGGCACTGAATCAGGGGTATATGCCTGGGAAGAGAGGAAGAAAACAGCCAAAGAGAAGATGGGTGTAAGATATGGCAAATGATTTACAGATGGGTGTATCAGACGCAGAACATTTTGCTTATGACCGAGAAGTTTTCTGGAAGGTTGTTATGGAAGCGAGGGTCTGCAAAAACATGCTACTGAATGAATGAATGAATGAACATAATCAGTTAATGATTGTGAAATGGACCATGATTCCCAACAAGATATTGCACAGGAAAGATCCATGTTCTTATAAACTGCACTGTAACTGATTCCCCCAGTGTTGTGTCACCAGCGCTTAGAACCGTTTCACCTCTCCATTGCTTCAGCCTGTGGCCAACCAATTTCTGACTTCTTTTGTACAGTCCCCATTGGCATCTAAGATATTCAAAGTGTGTGTGACATTTTCACATTGCTCATGGCTGCCAGCAATTTTTGGTCGGGATTTTGTCTGCAGGGCATATGCTCTGATAATTAGTTAGCAGTTTCTAGGGAGAAAAGCGGGAGGGGGCGCAGAGAGAGAGAGGCAGACACAGAGAGAGAGGCAGACAGAGAGAGAGAGAGAGAGAGAGAGAGAGAGAGAGAGAGAGAGAGGAGAGAGAGAGAGAGAGAGAGAGAGAGAGAGAGAGAGAGAGAGAGAGAGAGAGAGATGTGAAATCTTATCAGTATCTTTTTCTCTATGTGTGCTGATGAAGGATTCCAGCTTTTGTATGAACTTTGTCACTTGATATTGTGTTCTTGCAAAGCTGACCAATTCCAGATTCCGTGTTTGGTGATTCATTCATTTCTTAGAAACAAGCCAGAGATAACTTGACACAGGAACAAGACACAGAAAGAACACACAGAAGCAAGATACAGAAATAAGACATAGAATCAAGACACAGTAGCACGTTACAGAAACAGGACACACAAAGAAACACAGTCGCAAGCCAGAGAAAGCTTGAGACAGACATAAGACACAGAAATAAGCCAGAAAAAACCTGACAGAGACACTAAAAAAAAAGTCGCTTAAAAGTCGACAGGGTCGACTTCATTGCACCAGGTTTTACTCCATATGGCTCAGTCTCTTTCCGCAGCGCGGAAAGCGTCGCATCAAGCACGAACTTCGTAGCTCTAGCGACAACCCACAGGAGTCGCCAAAAAATTTAACCCGTGAATCGAAGGACGCGGCCTGGAATTGAACCCACAACCTTCTGCGCCCGAGCTAAACGGCTTGACCACTTTGCCACGAAGACTCCCAAACAGAGACACAAGACACAGAACAAGCCAGAGAAAGCCTGACACAGACACAAGATACAGAAACAAGACATAGAAGTAAGACACAGAAGCATGTTACAGGAACAAAGAAAGAAAAACACAAGTCAGAGAATGCCTGATACAGACAAGACACAGAACCTGCCAAAGAAAGCTTGAGATAGAAACAAGACACAGAATAAGCCAGAGAAAGCCTGACACAGAAACAAGACACAGAACAATCCAGAGAAAGCCTGACACAGACACAAGACAGAACAAGCCAGAGAAAGCTTGAGACAGAAACAAAACAGAAACAAGACACAAAACAAGCCAAGGAAAGCTTGAGACAGAAAAAGACAATAAGCCAGGGAAAGCTTGAGCAGAAACAAGACACAGAACAAGCCAGGGGAAGCTTGAGATAAACAAGACACAGAACAAGCCAGGGGAAGCTTGAGACAGAAACAAAGAAGCAGAACAAGCCAGGGAAAGCTTGAGACAGAAACAAGACACAGAATAAGCCAGGGTAAGCTTGAGACAGAAACAAGACACAGAACAAGCCAGGGGAAGCTTGAGACAGAAAAAGACAATAAGCCAGGGAAAGCTTGAGACAGAAACAAAAGACAGAACAAGCCAGGGAAAGCTTGAGACAGAAACAAGACACAGAATAAGCCAGGGGAAGCTTGAGACATAAACACGACACAGAACAAGCCAGGGGAAGCTTGAGACAGAAACAAGACACAGAACAAGCCAGGGGAAGCTTGAAACAGAAACAAGACACAGAACAAGCCAGGGAAAGCTTGAGACAGAAACAAAAGACAGAACAAGCCAGGGGAAGCTTGAGACAGAAACAAAGAAGCAGAACAAGCCAGGGGAAGCTTGAGACAGAAAAAGACAACAAGCCAGGGAAAGCTTGAGACAGAAACAAAAGACAGAACAAGCCAGGGAAAGCTTGAGACAGAAACAAGACACAGAATAAGCCAGGGTAAGCTTGAGACATAAACAAGACACAGAACAAGCCAGGGGAAGCTTGAGACAGAAACAAGACACAGAACAAGCCAGGGGAAGCTTGAAACAGAAACAAGACACAGAAACAAGCCACACAAATTACCTTGCAGGCCCAGAACGTTCCAGCGCGTGATTTTGTCACTACAGGACATCGTGAGGAGCCTCTCTCCTTGAAGGACTCCATCCCACGTCTGGATAGGTTCCGGACACTTTGACGGGTATCGTTCCCTCCCCGGATTCAATCTTGGTCCTGAGCAACCCTCGTGCTCGTCTATTTGGATGCTTGTCACCATCACCAGGTTTGTCTCCCTCGGCAGGCACTTCATCTGGATTGTCTTCTGTCTTACTCGCAGACATAGCCTCCCCTGCAGGTGAGTCCACAGAATGCCCACTATCTGAAGCCTCTGGATCCTTCTGTCCAATGTTCTCCGTTGTCTTTTCATGAGGTGAAAAGATGCGGGTGTCACCACAAGGGGCGGTGCTAATATACATATGAAACCGGATGCCATCCTTGACCTCAAACCCACCTTCCGGCCTCTGGACAAGAATGGACTCTCCAGCCGTGGCTGGGTTGAGATGCAGCTCAAGCTGTGAATACAAATAGCGCATCAGCAGACGTCGGCAGATAACCTCAGCATGGCAGTCATTTACAGCTTTTCCCTCGGCACTGAGGTACTCGCCATTGATGCATTTTGTCCCTGTGGCTAGACAGATCACCTTATCAGGGTCACCTTCCACTCCCGTGCTCATCACCACACCGGCCAAAACCTTCCGCCTGGCATATGATGATGTGAAGTTATCAGTCAGCTCACCAAATTTGTTGAAGACCATCTGTGCGATGTGGTCGGCCAACATCTGGGGGTCGCCCTGGATGTGCTCCTCATTGACAGGAACCATGTCTGAAATGGCACAAATTATATAATCACTATTACCTGGAGTTGGCTCACCAATCCTAGAGAACATTACAAGAGGACCTACAGATGGACAAGACAAAGTGGAGAACTTTAGGGTATAATTGTAAAGATGTGATTTAACAGAACTTGTCTGTTCTGCGTGGGTGCAAATTTGTGCAGTGACATGGGTTCTCTTGCAAATGTTGGACAATGAGTGAAGGAAATAAAGGCAGTGATCCATGCAAATGTTGGACAATGGGTGAATAAAACAGAGGCAGTGATGTGGTGTATCCATGCAAATGTTGGACAATGAGTGAAGAACATAGAGGCAGTGATGTGGTATATTCATGCAAATGTTGGACAATGGGTGAATAAAACAGAGGCAGTGATGTGGTGTATCCATGCAAATGTTGGACAATGAGTGAAGAACATAGAGGCAGTGATGTGGTATATTCATGCAAATGTTGGACAATGGGTGAAGAACATAGAGGCAGTGATGTGGTGTATTCATGCAAATGTTGGACAATGGGTGAAGAACATAGAGGCAGTGATGTGGTGTATCCATGCAAATGTTGGACAATGGGTGAAGAACAGAGGGAGTGATGTGGTGTATCCATGCAAATGTTGGACAATGAGTGAAGAACATAGAGGCAGTGATGTTATATAGCCATGCAAATGTTGGACAATGAGTGAAGAACATAGAGGCAGTAATGTGGTATATCCATGCAAATGTTGGACAATGGGTGAAGAAAATAGAGACAGCATACATGTTTCCACATACTAATTACAACTCCCGTGTGTTGTCGGGGCCCATAAGGGAAGCAAAGAATAGCAACACTGCAGCCTACCACGCATGTCGTAAGAGGCGACTAAGGAGGCTTGATGGTTCCATCGCCCTGCTACTGAGTGAGTGCGTGGCGCGACACTGTGAGCTGTGAGTTTCGTGTGAAATGCTTTTGAATCTGCCCGAGGTTTTTTGGAACGTGACTGCATGTTCGGAGCGATGGCAGATGGCTATGTCCCAGAGTTGACCAGTTTTTGCCTTATGCAGAAATGCATGGCTGCTGGGCTCCTGGTTGACTGCCACTACCATCGACGATGAACTGTATTTCGTGGACTGTGTGGGTGAACATCAAGGAAACATCCAGATGGGAAAATGACTGCAGATTCCATCAGAAATGAACTGGGTGTTTTGTGGGGGACTATTGTGTTGACATTCTGGCGGCGGCATCATGCACAGTGTATCTGTGCGGGCTGTTGTTTGTCGAGACTCCTGTCTTTTCCACTTTTCACATTGGGCAGTGGGGAGCGTTTTGTATGATAGTCACTGGCACAGGAACGGAGCATAATGGGGACGACCCGTTGCTGTGAAGTTGGAACTGCGACTAACTAACTAACTAATTAATTACAGCACCCATGTCCCACAGACAGTATTCATGTTTCCACATACTAATTACAGCACAGCCTGTCTCCCTGGCCTAGGGTTAAACGACTTTCACCGTAATCCCGTTTATTCACGTAGGGTAACGTAGCACGCGAGAATTGGTAGCGGTTCTCGATGCGTTGGTGACTTACAGGATAAGTGGGCCGGCCGCTCAGAAATCAATGGCAAACTACTGAGCGTAATCTTGACAAGAAATCAACAACAGCAGTAAAATGCTGGTGTTGACAGTGATGTCCTGTAAAGGATATGAAAAAAAATAATATAAAAATTACAGCACTTATGTCCCACAGACAGAAAACATGTTTCCACACACTAATTACAGCACCCATGTCCCATTATACATGTTTCCACACACTAATGACAGCACCTATGTACCAAAGACAGTATAAATGTTTCAACACACTAATGACAACTCCTCCGAAGTCGGAGAGAGTCTGCCTGCATGGCGAGGAACCACCAGTCTGCACACCAATAAACCAGACATGGGACAACGGATAATCACGCAAACCTCAGGTCCGGTATGACCATCACACTGATGTTGGACAACAGGATGTCTTCATCCGTCATACAGGACTTCACGCTGGAGTTCACAGCCAGCGAACACAAGCAAGCAAGCACTAATGACAGCACCCATGTCCCACAGACAGTATACATGTTTCCACGCACTAATGACAGCACCCATGTCCCACAGACAGTATACATGTTTCCACGCACTAATGACAGCACCCATGTCCCACAGACAGTATACATGTTTCCACGCACTAATGACAGCACCCATGTCCCACAGACAGTATACATGCTTCCACGCACTAATGACAGCACCCATGTCCCACAGACAGTATACATGTTTCCACACACTAATGACAGCACCCATGTCCCACAGACAGTATACATGTTTCCACACACTAATGACAGCACCCATGTCCCACAGACAGTATACATGTTTCCACACACTAATGACAGCACCCATGTCCCACAGACAGTATACATGCTTCCACACACTAATGACAGCACCCATGTCCCACAGACAGTATACATGTTTCCACACACTAATGACAGCACCCATGTCCCACAGACAGTATACATGTTTCCACAGACTAATGACAGCACCCATGTCCCACAGACAGTATACATGTTTCCACACACTAATGACAGCACCCATGTCCCACAGACAGTATACATTTCCACACACTAATTACAGCACCCATGTCCCATTATACATGTTTCCACACACTAATTACAGCACCCATGTCCCACATAGACCTGGTTCTCATACCTTTCCTCTCAAAGTGGTTGATCCCGTGCAACACCTTCAAAGCGTTGAGAGCAGCGAAGTATTTGGCCAGCTTCTTACTCCGCCCAGTGCCCACAAAGTCTCGAGTTCCGACTGTCACCTGACAAGCGAGACACACAAAGTTACAGGCCGCAACATTTGCTTCACCACAGTAAAGCATCATTAGGGGAGACCAAGGTAAGGTTTGCATGCAACTGATCACTCTGGACTCAAGCATAGACCACAGACGTACTGTAACTACTGCTAGTAATTACAGCCATTAGTGTGTGCACTGGACTGGTTGTATTCAAACCCAAGACATGAAAATAAAGACAATTATTCATACAAATAAATACGACAGATGAGAGAGATTAAAAGAAAATAATACACACAAGAAAATAAAAAAAATAAAAGAAAGAAAGAAAGAAAGAAAAAGAGAGAGAGGGAGAGAGAGAGAGGGGGAGGGAGCGAGAGAGGGGGCGAGAGACAAAGAGAATGCAGTCCTCACATACTACTGCTACTAGTGAGTGCATTGGACTTGATTGTGCTCTGAGGGATAAGTTTCCCTATTTATAGTGTCCTCCTTGATAGGCATATCACATATCAGACATATACATAAATAGATGAAGTATTCAAACCAAGACATGAAGATAAAGACAATTATTCATACAAATAAATACTAAAGATGAGAGAGATTAATAAGTAAAATAAGAATAATACATGCAGGAAAAAAAAAAAATATATATATATATATATATATATATATATATATATATATATATATATATATATATATATATGAGAGAGAGAGAGAGAGAGAGAGAGAGAGAGAGAGAGAGAGAGAGAGAGAGAGAGAGAGAGAGAGAGAGAGAGAGAGAGAGAGAGAGAGAGAGAGAGAGAGAGAGAGAGAGAGAGAGAGAGAGAGAGAGAGAGAGAGAGAGAGAGAGAGAGGAGAGAGAGAGAGAGAGAGAGAGAGAGAGAGAGAGAGAGAGAGAGAGAGAGAGAGAGAGAGAGAGAGAGAGAGAGAGAGAGAGAGGAGAGAGAGAGAGAGAGAGAGAGAGAGAGAGACAGGAGAGAGAGAGAGAGAGAGAGAGAGAGAGAGAGAGAGAGAGAGAGAGAGAGAGAGAGAGAGAGAGAGAGAGAGAGAGAGAGAGAGAGAGAGAGAGAGAGAGAGAGAGAGAGAGAGAGAGAGAGAGAGAGAGAGAGGAGAGAGAGAGAGAGAGAGAGAGAGAGAGAGAGAGAGAGAGAGAGAGAGGATTTACTCCTTGCATGTCTGACATTTCACCCACAGACACACCAACTTATTTCATCTTCACTCACGCTTCACTTGATGTGTCACTTTCTGTCAGCTGCACTGTTGAGCTCATGAAACACAGTTTTAATGTTATGCCATGTGGATTTAGAACTCTCCAGACCTTACAATCAAGTAAAGTTTTAATGTAGTTGCATTAGTGTCTTTTCAAAGTCAGGTCTTAGTCAGATATGACTGAGCTGCTGTATGACAGTAGACAGTACTACCTGCTTTCTGTTAGCATTGAATGTTGGGCTGTGCTTACCAAACCTTACACCCCACAATTTGTGAATGGCTTCATATGGAGAAATGCAAGAGGGAGAGTACAAGCCTTACCTTAGTGCCAGGAAAAGAAAGCTAAAGACTAAATGTCATGGCAGGCAGAAAAGGGCCCTATGCCTTGGCCAGCAACTGGTCCTATAGGCGGACAGTTAGAGCAATGTTTTACTGATCCGGCAGCTTCTGCAGCTTGTCTTGTTCCAGATGTATTGGTGCTAACTTTCCTCGGAGTAAACTAGGCAAGCCAAGAGAGGGATCATGCTGCTTGGTCAACATATGGTCTCTGGATTCAGCCCAGGCGTAAGTGCGTGCTAAGGAGAGGTATAACTCCATTTTACAAACTATTATCTGTCAAGACAACCAGATGCCAGCCAGACATTAGTGTCTTTTGTAGTTTTGTGAAGACAGGTTTTCTATCAATAAAGACCATTCTGTGACTCATGATTGTGTTCTTGTCAAGCATTCCACTTTCCGCTTTTACTGATCTATTGGTCTTCCAGGGACTCATAACAAAACAACAAACTGACAAAAATGGTGAAGTGTCTCACATGCCTGATGTACTTCACTCTTCTGGCCAAACAGATTTTCAACACAAGCACTTGCGTTCTGTGGTGATTCATTCAGCTGAAAGTCATCCTTTTAGCCCAACTCTTTTAGGGCATACAGAAGGTAAGTTTCATCCTTTGGCCGGCCTTCTCATATACAGGCGGTGCCAGCCAGCCAATCTGATCTTTCATTACCCACTGCATCCACATGCCCGGGTACAACAATGCCTGCCAATCTTGCACATTGAAGATCGTGGATTCATTTTCAGACTCCTTGATTTGGTACAAGAATACGAACGAATGAATGAGGTACTTTATTTTCAAAGGGTCACAAATTGGGCACACAGACCCATCTTAAATTCGGCCTTTCCAATCTTTCGTGAATCAATTGTCTACTGTGCATGTTACCTTCACATAGGGGAAAAAAACATTGTCAAATGAATGTTACAATTTATTCAGAGACCCCTGGGGGTCCATCACTGTAGCTATGTCTCTGTGTGATACTTTTGGAGGGCCAAACTGCATAAAGAAGACTGAGTCATATGGGATATAACCTGGTGGAATGAAATCGCTCATCTTGTCTTTAACCCCCAGCCTTTAATGAAGATGAATGTAAAACAGTTAACACAGGCAAAAAAATTGAAATTTTGTTGCGTATCCCTTACAGGACGTTGCAGTCAACACCAGCATTTTTCAGCTGCTGTTGATGTACTAGGTAAGTGTTACGTTCAGTAGTTCAATAGACAAACAAGAACAATAAATCCTCACCTTCACGTTGAAAAGTTTATAGTTGCGTTCTCCGATTTCCGAGACGAATTCATACTGCACCCCTCTGTGAAGCTCATTGAGAACCATCACAGGGTTTTTGTTGGAGTGTTGGGTCGGGAGGGCCTGAAGTTTCTTCTGTATTCTCAATGCCTATGTGACATACAAGAGGAAATGGTGTATGCACAATGCCTACATGATATACAAGATGACATTCTGTAGGTGTATGCTCAAAACCTATATAATATACAGTCTTATGGATGAACACAGCGTAACAGAGGACATGGTGTATGCTCAATGTCTACATGACATACAAGAGGACATTCTGTATGCTCAATGCCTACATGACATACAAGAGGACATTTTGTATGCTCAATGCGTACATGACATACATGAGGACATGGTGTATGCTCAATGCCTACATGACATACAAGAGGACATGGTGTATGCTCACTGTCTACATGACATACAAGAGGACATTCTGTATGCTCAATGCCTACATGACATACATGAGGACATTCTGTATGCTCAATGTCAACATGACATACAAGAGGACATTTTGTATGCTCAATGCGTACATGACATACATGAGGACATGGTGTATGCTCAATGCCTACATGACATACAAGAGGACATGGTGTATGCTCACTGTCTACATGACATACAAGAGGACATTCTGTATGCTCAATGCCTACATGACATACATGAGGACATTCTGTATGCTCAATGTCAACATGACATACAAGAGGACATTTTGTATGCTCAATGCGTACATGACATACATGAGGACATGGTGTATGCTCAATGCCTACATGACATACATGAGGACATTCTGTATGCTCAATGCCTACATGACATACATGAGGACATGGTGTATGCTCAATGCCTACATGACATACAAGAGGACATTCTGTATGCTCAATGCCTACATGACATACATGATGACATGGTGTATGCTCAATGCCTACATGACATACATGAGGACATGGTGTATGCTCAATGCCTACATGACATACAAGAGGACATGGTGTATGCTCAATGTCAACATGACATATAAGAGGACATGGTGTATGCTCAATGTCAACATGACATATAAGAGGACATTCTGTATGCTCAATGCCTACATGACATACAAGAGGACATTCTGTATGCTCAATGTCAACATGACATACAAGAGGACATGGTGTATGCTCAATGCCTACATGACATACATGAGGACATGGTGTATGCTCAATGACTACATGAGGACATGGTGTATGCTCAATGTCAACATGACATACATGAGGACACGGTGTATGCTCAATGCCTACATGACATACAAGAGGACATTCTGTATGCTCAATGCCTACATGACATACATGAGGACATGGTGTATGCTCAATGTCTACATGACATATATGAGGACATGGTGTATGCTCAATGTCAACATGACATACATGAGGACATGGTGTATACTCAATGCCTACATGACATACAAGAGGACATTCTGTATGCTCAATGCCTACATGAGGACATTCTGTATGCTCAATGCCTACATGACATACATGAGGACATGGTGTCTGCTCAATGCCTACATGACATACATGAGGACATGGTGTATGCTCAATGTCTACATGACATACAAGAGGACATGGTGTATGCTCAATGCCTACATGACATATATGATGACATGGTGTATGCTCAATGCCTACATGACATACAAGAGGACATGGTTTATGCTCAATGTCAACATGACATACATGATGACGTGGTGTATGCTCAATGTCAACATGACATACAAGAGGACATGGTGTATGCTCAATGCCTACATGACATACATGAGGACATTCTGTATGCTCAATGTCTACATGACATACAAGAGGACATGGTGTATGCTCAATGTCAACATGACATACATGAGGACATTCTGTATGCTCAATGTCTACATGACATACAAGAGGACATGGTGTATGCTCAATGTCAACATGACATACAAGAGGACATGGTGTATGCTCAATGTCTACATGACATACAAGAGGACATTCTGTATGCTCAATGCCTACATGACATACATGAGGACATGGTGTATGCTCAATGCCTACATGACATACATGATGACATGGTGTATGCTCAATGCCTACATGACATACAAGAGGACATGGTGTATGCTCAATGTCAATATGACATACAAGAGAACATGGTTTATGCTCAATGTCAACATGACATACAAGAGGACATTCTGTATGCTCAATGTCAACATGACATACAAGAGGACATTCTGTATGCTCAATGTCAACATGACATACAAGAGGACATGGTGTATGCTCAATTTCAACATGACATACAAGAGGACATGGTGTATGCTCAATGCCTACATGACATACAAGAGGACATGGTGTATGCTCAATGCCTACATGACATACATGAGGACATTCTGTATGCTCAATGCCTACATGACATACAAGAGGACATGGTCTATGCTCAATGTCTACATGACATACAAGAGGACATGGTGTATGCTCAATGCCTACATGACATACAAGAGGACATGGTGTATGCTCAATGCCTACATGACATACATGAGGACATGGTGTATGCTCAATGTCTACATGACATACAAGAGGACATGGTGTATGCTCAATGCCTACATGACATACAAAAGAACATGGTGTATGCTCAATGCCTACATGACATACAAGAGGACATGGTGTATGCTCAATGTCTACATGACACACAAGAGAACATGGTGTATGCTCAATGTCTACATGACATACAAGAGGACATGGTGTATGCACAATGCCTACATGATATACAAGATATTCTGTAGGTGTATGCTCAAAACCTATATAATATACAGTCTTATGGATGAACACAGCGTAACAGAGGACATGGTGTATGCTCAATGTCTACATGACATACAAGAGGACATGGTGTATGCTCAATGCCTACATGACATACAAGGACATTCTGTATGCTCAATGCCCACATGACATACATGATGACATGGTGTATGCTCAATGCCTACATGACATACATGAGGACATGGTGTATGCTCAATGCCTACATGACATACAAGAGGACATGGTGTATGCTCAATGTCAACATGACATATAAGAGGACATGGTGTATGCTCAATGCCTACATGACATACAAGAGGACATTCTGTATGCTCAATGCCTACATGACATACAAGAGGACATTCTGTATGCTCAATGTCAACATGACATACAAGAGGACATGGTGTATGCTCAATGCCTACATGACATACATGAGGACATGGTGTATGCTCAATGACTACATGACATACATGAGGACATGGTGTATGCTCAATGTCAACATGACATACATGAGGACACGGTGTATGCTCAATGCCTACATGACATACAAGAGGACATTCTGTATGCTCAATGCCTACATGACATACATGAGGACATGGTGTATGCTCAATGCCTACATGACATACATGAGGACATTCTGTATGCTCAATGCCTACATGACATACATGAGGACATGGTGTATGCTCAATGTCTACATGACATACATGAGGACATGGTGTATGCTCAATGTCAACATGACATACAAGAGGACATGGTGTATACTCAATGCCTACATGACATACATGATGACATGGTGTATGCTCAATGCCTACATGACATACAAGAGGACATGGTGTATGCTCAATGTCAACATGACATACAAGAGAACATGGTTTATGCTCAATGTCAACATGACATACAAGAGGACATTCTGTATGCTCAATGTCAACATGACATACAAGAGGACATTCTGTATGCTCAATGTCAACATGACATACAAGAGGACATTCTGTATGCTCAATGTCAACATGACATACAAGAGGACACGGTGTATGCTCAATGCCTACATGACATACAAGAGGACATGGTGTATGCTCAATGCCTACATGACATACATGAGGACATTCTGTATGCTCAATGCCTACATGACATACAAGAGGACATGGTGTATGCTAAATGCCTACATGACATACAAGAGGACATGGTGTATGCTCAATGCCTATATGACATACAAGAGGACATTCTGTATGCTCAATGCCTACATGACATACATGAGGACATGGTGTATGCTCAATGCCTACATGACATACAAGAGGACATGGTGTATGCTCAATGTCTACATGACACACAAGAGAACATGGTGTATGCTCAATGCCTGCATGACATACAAGAGGACATGGTGTATGCTCAATGCCTACATGACATACAAGAGGACATGGTGTATGCTCAATGCCTACATGACATACATGAGGACATGGTGTATGCTCAATGTCTACATGACACACAAGAGAACATGGTGTATGCTCAATGCCTGCATGACATACATGAGGACATGGTGTATGCTCAATGTCTACATGACATACAAGAGGACATGGTGTATGCTCAATGCCTACATGACATACAAGAGGACATTCTGTATGCTCAATGTCAACATGACATACAAGAGGACATGGTTTATGCTCAATGCCTACTTGACATATGCAAGGACATGGTGTATGCTCAATGCCTACATGACATATGCAAGGACATGGTGTATTCTCAATGCCTGCCTGACATACAAGAGGACATTCTGTTGTCTAAAAAATATACCTAATCTTATGGATGATTAAACTCAACGTAACATGGTGTATGCTCAAAATATACACGACATAAAAAAGGACATTCTGTAACAGAAATGTGCAAAAATGGAAAGTATTCTTACCAATAAGAAGCTGTCAAGGGCAGTGAGAAAAATAAATGTTAAAGTGCTAAATAGAACCCATACTGTGGTATGTAAGCACGTGGACAATAAGTAGACAAGACGAGAACCATCTAATGTCAGTGGAAATATGGTTTCTGAAGAAAATGCAAAGAATGCTACGGACAGACAGAAAATGAATGAGACCTTGAAAACTTTAAACCAATTAGAGAAATTAGATGTAAGCGGTCAATATTTTTTTATGTACATTATGAGGACATTCTAAATTATCAATATCTACACAGCACACATGAGGACATTGGAAATTATCAACATCTATACATTGGACAGTAGGACATTCTGAATGATCAATATCTACACTCACAGAGGGAGCAATTATGAATGATCAATATCTACACATCACACAGTAGGACATTCTGAATGATCAATATCTACACTCACAGAGGGAGCAATTATGAATGATCAATATCTACACATCACACAGTAGGTCATTCTTAATGATCAATATCTACACATCACAGAGGGAGCAATTATGAATGATCAATATCTACACATCACACAGTAGGACATTCTGAATGATCAATATCTACACACAGAGAGGGCAATTCTGAATGATCAATATCTACACTCAGAGAGGGCAATTCTGAATAATCAACATCTACACATCACACATTTTGACATTCTGGATGATAAATATATATACATCGCCAAGGGAGAAATTCTGAATGAACAATCAAACAGCAAGACATTCTGAATGATTAATATCTACACAGCATATGAAGGCTATAACTTCAAGAATAAATAATCGGTGAAGACTTCTTCCATAATCTAGATGGTCATTAGAACAACAATAACAAAATAACCAGTCAATTCCCAATTGCACGTTTGATTACTTGTTTCGGCCTGCCCCTTTCTTAAATTAAAGTTCCTGCCAAAGTTTTTCCTGTCCATTTCTGTCCTGCGCATTTTTTAAGTCCAGCTGGCCCAAATGCTGCCAAGCTGTTTCCTTTCAACAACCTCTTGTCTGTTTCACAGGACTATTCCACAGGACTACAGGACTCTACGAGAAGTAAGACTTTTGCATGAACCAATTGATGACTGTGAATCTACAACCACGGCCAGACTGCGAGAACAGCAAATTAAAAGAGGGGTGGCCAAACAAGAACATTACGCAGGAAGCCAAAGAAGACTGATAAACCAACACAGAACTGGTGTCGTTAGCCGCTACACGCTGCGGGATTTGCTGAGGAGGGGGATCTGAGCACTTATGGAATGAATGGTTCGATGTGCAATGAGGATGATCTGTCGACTAACTAACTAACTAACTATTCCATCAAGTAAAGTGTTTAACAGCCTGGCAGATCTGAACACACGACCACACTGCTGGAGTTTGCCTTGTTCACAAATAAAACTCTGACAGTTCAGGTGTTTGTTTGGACCCACACATTCCTAGATTGTTTTGTTTTATTTTGGTTTGCTAGCTCGCTTTGAACTCAAGCATAGTTAGCCCATACACATGCAACTACTTTGTGTGCACTGGACTGATTTTTGCATGTGGATTAGCTTTCCTATTACCAGTGTCCCTCACCATCAGATGAACCCCACATCAACTCCAGAAGTACTTGTAATTTAGTCACTTCCGGTTGCCAATATGGTGGTTAGGCATTGAACCGCTTAGGCCTGTGGCGTGTTTATACTTGCAGCTACGGTTTGCAATCGCATTTTCCTCATGTTGGACTGGTAGTACATGGTTCCGTCGCCCTGCTACTGAGTGAGTGCGTGGGCGACACCGTGAGCTGTGATATTCGCGGGGAATGCTTTTACATCTGTTCTGTACAGTGACCTGCCTGTTTGGAACAATGGCTACAGGCTGTTGCTGAATAGATTAATTTGTCTTTTCGGTTCACGAGTGCATTGTTCAGGAGACTCCAGGAGTCGGCGCTGAAGCTGCGGAGTTCGTGCTTTATGTGACACTTTTGGAGGATCGTCCTGCAGTAAAAGACCGAGCCATGTGAGAAAACCTAGGTCAATGAGGTCTTTCTGGTGACTGCCGAGTCCATCGACGATGAACTGTGGTTTTCGTGGATTAATTTTGTGTTGGCATTCTGGCGGCAGCATTATGCACAGTGTACCTGTGCGGGTTGTTGGATTGCCGAGACTCCTGTCTATTCCACTTTTCACACTGGACAGTGGGGAGCATTTTGTGTGATATTCACTGGCAAAAGAATGGAGCATAATGGGGACGACCCGTTGCAGTGAAGTTGAAACATCAACTAACTAACTAACTAACTAACTTGTAATTTACGTCCCCAAGTCAAGGACGACAAGTCAACATTTTAGTCCAACTAACCAGATAAGGGGTTGAACCCGCCACCTCAGCATCAGGACACTGGATGTTTAAAAAGAAGCTCTCTAATCCATTCGGCCTTGCTGACCTCCACATTCCCAGATGATATTCTACACTCTACACTTCTACACTGTTGACATACTAACTTTTGTTTTCTACCTTGCTGCAAGAGACACCCAGACACCCTTCACCAAATAATACAATACATACCTGGGCAAAGCTATCGGAGTTCATGTCAAATTCCTCGTTTTTGCCGCCGTCATTCTCAAAGTCATTAAACAGCACATCAGCGCCCTGCATATCACCATCGGTGGTGAAATCTGCAGTCGACGGCAGAAATCCCCGGCCTAGTGCCTGGTGAGCTTCAGAGGCATCTGGGAACTGCACAAATGACTTGAGCGCCTGCTCTGCCGCATGAAGTTTAGCTAGTTTCTTTGAACTGCCCCTGCCTTCAAATGTTTGGCCAAAGACTTCGACTGACATCACAAACACGGGAGCATGGACTGGGCCCGTCTGGGACACAAACTGAAACTGGATGCCTGGTTTGAGTTCATTCAGATGCATCAACGCGTTCTTGGGTTCTGGGGGTCCCACAACTCGTCGTTTCTTCATGGGCACCATATCTACACCTACTGCTGGTTTGCCCAGCATCTCCTCAGGCTCAGTGGCTCTCCCCGCAGCAATCTCGTCTTTCAATTTTGCAGCAGCCTTTCTTTTCAGTGCTTTTCGTCCAACCTCAGGGCCACCTAAAAAAAAAAACAGAAGAAACATGACAGTTAACAATTGACCCAGACAGAAATTTCAATTTTAAACCGCTCTGCTTTAATTGCTTATTTAACTCCTGTTTGACCAAGTTACTATTGTCCCAGACAATTGATTTTAAAACCCATTCTGTTGTTTTGTTTTATTCTGCACACGCTCGCTTTGAACTCAGGCGTAGTCCATACAAGTGCTACTACTTCTAGTGCACTGGACTGATTTTTGCGTGCGGGTTAGCTTTCCCTATTACCAGTGTCCCTCGCCGCCAGGCTAACCCACCCCAACTTTAGAGATAGTTGTAATTTACGTCCCCAAGTCAAGGACGAGAAGTCAACATTTTAGTCCAACCGTCGCATGGGGCTGAAACCGCCACCTCGGCATCATGCCACTGGATGTTTCAGAACAAGTTCTCTTATCCATTCAGCCATGCTGACCTACTAACTCCTATTTGACCAACTTGCTACTGTCCCAGACAAACTGTTTTACTATGAACCCACTCTGCCCTAGTTGGCAGCTGTTGTTGAGCAGTTTTAATTATGCTTGCCTACTAACCTGGTGTTTATGTGTTCAAAACCTCATCAAGAAGGATTAAATATATTTTTAAAATTAGTGTAGGCATCTAGGTCGCCCCTGACAAGACCCATGGAATGCCAATCACTCTATAAAAATATGGAGCTAGTATCTGTATCAAGTTGTGGACAAGAGCCCATTACATTAACTGTCCAAATATTCATTTATCTCTTTCTGTTCTCACAGGCTGCTAATGTCCTACACCAGTGGTTCTCAACCTTTTTTGGCCCATGCCCCTCTTCACCATACGTTCAGAATGTCACCCCCCACCCCTGCCCCTACATAGTATATGTAAGAATGGAAGCTAACCATAACCTTAATAACACATACTAGAACAAGTCTAGACGTCTATATAAAACGTGATTTGCTGGTCAACTTACGTTATAAAACAAATTTCAGAAGGGCGAGGAGTACAGAACTGTAAAGTATGGAGGGAAAAACAATATCAAGTAAACGGTTCTTGTATTAACACGGTTCTTGTATTAACACGGTCTTGAAATAATCCTAATTTCCCCCCCTGGAAACCCTAAAATTCCGAGTTGAGAACCACTGTCCTAGACAACAATTTCAACTCTAACCCACTATATCCTAGTTATTTAACCCCTGTTCTATAAAGTTTCAACTGTCCCAGATAGGGATTTAACTCATTCTGTTCTCAAAGGCTGATAATGTCGTAGACAACAATTTCAACTCTAACCAACTATATTCTAGTTATTTAACCCATTTTCTATAAAGTTTCAACTGTCCCAGATAGGGATTTAACTCATTCTGTTCCCAAAGGCTGATAATGTCGTAGACAACAATTTCAACTCTAACCAACTATATTCTAGTTATTTAACTCCTGTCCTACAAAGTTTCAACTGTTCCAGATAGGGATTCAACTCCTTCTGATCTGGACATTGGTCTTCAGCAGGTATAAGTGATCAAGACTCCTCTGAACCCACTGATATTTGAATGAAATTGGTGTTGGTTATATTATTATTTGTTGTTCAGCCATTTAAGTTTTCCATAAACAATTGCCTTTGCTCAACAGTGTGCTACACAATGAAATGCCGTGACCAGTTCACTTTCACAACACCTTATGTGTCCGGGATAATTTCCAGAAACTTGTAAAAACTACTCCCGTACCCATATAACCGAAACTAGTACTTCCCCAACAGACAACTAGTACTTCCCCACTAAACAACAAGCACTTCCCAATCGACAACCAGTACTGCCCACTCGACAACCAGTACTCCTACTTGACAACTAGTACTAGTACTTCCCACTCGCCAGCAACAACAACTAGTACTTCCCACTCGACAACTAGTACTTCCAACCTGACAACTAGTACTTCTCATTTGACAACTAGTACTTCCCATTCGACACTAGTATTTCCCACTCGACAACGTACTCGCCACCAACAACAACTAGTACTTCCTGCTCGAAACGTACTCGCCAGCAACAACTAGTACTTCCCACTCGCCTGCAACAACAACAACCATTAACACACACAAACATATCTCCCCCCTGCAATGACAACCATAGATAGCCTCACCATCGTGAGTAACAACAACCATAGCCTCACCATCGTGAGCAACAACAACCATAGACAGCCTCACCATCGTGAGCAACAACAACCATAGACAGCCTCACCATCATGAGCAACAACAACTATAGACAGCCTCACCATCGTGAGCAACAACAACCATAGATAGCCTCACCATCGTGAGCAACAACAACCATAGACAGCCTCACCATCGTGAGCAACAACAACTATAGACAGCCTCACCATCGTGAGCAACAACAACCATAGACAGCCTCACCATCGTGAGCAACAACAACCATAGACAGCCTCACCATCGTGAGCAACAACAACCATAGATAGCCTCACCATCGTGAGCAACAACAACCATAGATAGCCTCACCATCGTGAGTAACAACAACCATAGCCTCACCATCGTGAGCAACAACAACCATAGACAGCCTCACCATCGTGAGCAACAACAACCATAGACAGCCTCACCATCATGAGCAACAACAACTATAGACAGCCTCACCATTGTGAGCAACAACAACCATAGCCTCACCATCATGAGCAACAACAATCATAGACAGCCTCATCATCGTGAGCAACAACAACCATAGACAGCCTCACCATCGTGAGCAACAACAACCATAGATAGCCTCACCATCATGAGCAACAACAACCATAGACAGCCTCACCATCGTGAGCAACAACAACCATAGCCTCACCATCATGAGCAACAACAACCATAGACAGCCTCATCATCGTGAGCAACAACAACCATAGACAGCCTCACCATCGTGAGCAACAACCATAGACAGCCTCACCATCGTGAGCAACAACAACCATAGCCTCACCATCCTGAGCAACAACAACCTTAGCCTCACCATCCTGAGCAACAACAACCATAGCCTCACCATCCTGAGCAACAACAACCATTAGCCTCACCATCCTGAGCAACAACAACCATAGACAGCCTCACCATCCTGAGCAACAACAACCATAGACAGCATCACCATCCTGAGCAACAACAACCATAGACAGCCTCACCATCGTGAGCAACAACAACCATAGCCTCAACATCCTGAGCAACAACAACCTTAGCCTCACCATCGTGAGCAACAACAACCATAGCCTCACCATCCTGAGCAACAACAACCATAGAATCCCCATCCTGAGCAACAACAACCATAGATAGCCTCACCATCGTGAGCAACAACAACCATAGACAGCCTCACCATCCTGAGCAACAACAACCATAGCCTCACCATCGTGAGCAACAACAACCATAGACAGCCTCACCATCGTGAGCAACAACAACTATAGACAGCCTCACCATCGTGAGCAACAACAACCATAGCCTCACCATCGTGAGCAACAACAACCATAGCCTCACCATGATGAGCAACAACAACCATAGCCTCACCATCGTGAGCAACAACAACCATAGACAGCCTCACCATCGTGAGCAACAACAACCATAGCCTCACCATCGTGAGCAACAACAAACATAGCCTCAACATGATGAGCAACAACAACCATAGCCTCACCATCCTGAGCAACAACAACCATAGCCTCACCATCCTGAGCAACAACAACCATAGCCTCACCATCGTGAGCAACAACAACCATAGCCTCACCATCGTGAGCAACAACAACCTTAGCCTCACCATCCTGAGCAACAACAACCATAGACAGCCTCACCATCGTGAGCAACAACAACCATAGCCTCACCATCGTGAGCAACAACAACCACCAGTACGCCAGAGTTTATTCATACACACGGACAATCTAACAGAAACAAGGATGGACCAGAAAAACACACAAGACAAGAAGGACAACCGCACACAAGACACACAACGGCAATAATCGCCAATCGCCACATAACAGTTTCCCCGGGCAGACATTAGGTTCTACGAAATTAAGGAATAAAGCTGACGTTACAAATGAGATTTCCCTGCTCGTTGTACTCAGGGCTCGCGGGAACTGCCGCTAATTGTCGAGGCTCTGGTGTTTCATGCAGACTTCCCCTTCCACTGGGGAATTTCGCGCGGTCTGAACAATGCTTCACTGCTACAGGAGGAGGAGGAGAGAGGGAGGGAGGGAGGAGGAGGAGAGAGGGAGGGAGGAGGAGAGAGGGAGGGAGGGAGAGCGAGAGAGCAAGAGAGAGAGAGAGAGAGAGAGAGAGAGAGAGAGAGAGAGAGAGAGAGAGAGAGAGAGAGAGACCCTAAGGTCATCAAAGTAAATTCACTTATCATTTGATCAATATCGGGGTTTATAAGTCCCCGTTAACTATCTAGAGTTACCAACTCCTGGTAAAAGGACTGCTATACCTTGGAAGATTCTGATTGGTTGTTCGCTTCTTCTTGTAGCCCATACCGTGTGGTTTTGGTGGCCATGTCTGTCAAAAATCCTCCGTCCCATGTACAGCCACTTATTTCTGATACAGATATCCCTTCAAACCATGATATCAAACTGTCCAGCAAATCCCCTCTCGGTCTTCCTCTGCCTCTCCCCATTCCTCAACTTTCTGTTGTGATGACTCCAGCTTTCCCCCTGATATGTCCAAAGAACATGCAGTCTTCTCCTGATGCGAGTTTCTAGTTCTCTGTATGAACTAACTCCTGTAAAGACATCTGCATTGCTTCTTCTGTCCGTCCACGGTGTCCCCAACATTCTTTTATAACAACCACATTCCGCAGCTGCCACACAATTCGCCGTGTCTGCCTATTTGGGCTGTAAAGAAATGACTGGCACATATATACCCCTGTTAACTAATTATCTATAGTTGTATGGACGCCTGGCAAACCCCGGCTGTTCCTGGGCAGATTCTGGCTAGGTGTAGGCGGTTGACAGTGGGGTTAGAATAACCGCTCTAACAAATCACGCGGTGTGGGTTCTGGTCCTGGTAACGTAATGGAATAAGAAGGTGAAGCAAGCATCTCAGGTCGCACACTGCTGGGGGGACAAATAGCTTGGTCAATGGATGCAAACCGGCACTTCTAGTAAACTTTTGACAGCTGAGTGATACTCCTATGGCAGTTCTGGTTTGCATCCAGCTGGTCAAGAAATGTTCAGAATGGGGTGGTATACAAATGTGTTTCTCTCAATGCCTCCTACTGAATGAGATGTACACCATTAACTGACTGCTATTCATTGGACGATGTATCCACAGAATGTCTAAACATACCAGGGTAAGATGAAGGAAATAAGCAGGTTTAGACGTTATAAGTATGTACCAGTGCGAGAGCTGAAGTGAATGACGCCTACACGTGATGTAGCGGTGCGAGAGCTGAAGTGAATGACGCTACACGTATAGTAGCAGTGCGAGAGCTGAAGTGAATCACGCCACACGTATGGTAGCAGTGCGAGAGCTGAAGTGAATGACGCCACACGTGATGTTGCGATGCGAGAGCTGAAGTGAATCACGCCACACGTATGGTAGCAGTGCGAGAGCTGAAGTGAATGACGCTACACGTGATGTAGCGGTGCGAGAGCTGAAGTGAATGACGCTACACGTATAGTAGCAGTGCGAGAGCTGAAGTGAATCACGCCACACGTATGGTAGCTGTGCGAGAGCTGAAGTGAATGACGCCACACGTGATGTTGCGATGCGAGAGCTGAAGTGAATCACGCCACAACGTATGGTAGCAGTGCGAGAGCTGAAGTGAATGACGCTACACGTGATGTTGCGGTGCGAGAGCTGAAGTGAATCACGCCACAACGTATGGTAGCAGTGCGAGAGCTGAAGTGAATGACGCTACACGTGATGTAGCGGTGCGAGAGCTGAAGTGAATGACGCTACACGTATAGTAGCAGTGCGAGAGCTGAAGTGAATCACGCCACACGTATGGTAGCAGTGCGAGAGCTGAAGTGAATGACGCCACACGTGATGTTGCGATGCGAGAGCTGAAGTGAATCACGCCACACGTATGGTAGCAGTGCGAGAGCTGAAGTGAATGACGCCACACGTATAGTAGCAGTACGAGAGCTGAAGTGAATGACGCCACACGTGATGTAGCGGTGCGAGAGCTGAAGTGAATGACGCCACACTTATAGTAGCAGTGCGACAGCTGAAGTGAATGACGCCACACGTATAGTAGCAGTACGAGAGCTGAAGTGAATGACGCCACACGTGATGTAGCGGTGCGAGAGTTGAAGTGAATGACGCCACGCGTGATGTAGCGGTGCGAGAGTTGAAGTGAATGACGCCACACTTATAGTAGCAGTGGGACAGCTGAAGTGAATGACGCCACACGTGATGTAGCGGTGCGAGAGTTGAAGTGAATGATGCCACAGTTATAGTAGCAGTGCGACAGCTGAAGTGAATGACGCCACACGTGATGTAGCGGTGCGAGAGCTGAAGTGAATGACGCCACACGTGATGTAGCAATGCGAGAGTTGAAGTGAATGACGCCACACTTATAGTAGCAGTGCGACAGCTGAAGTGAATGACGCCAGACGTGATGTAGCGGTGCGAGAGCTGAAGTGAATCACGCTACACGTGATATAGCGGTGCGACAGTTGAAGTGAATGACGCTACACGTGATGTAGCGGTGCGAGAGTTGAAGTGAATGACGCCACACGTGATGTAGCGGTGCGAGAGTTGAAGGACATGAAGGCGTATTGGTAACCGAAGATCAGAAAATGTGTCTGGAACTAGAGCCACCGTGGGCAGAGTACTTGGAGACGAACCACGGAAACAACGGCGCTGAAACAATACCCAAGAAACAAGTGAGTACAGTTCAGGACCATAGATGACTTGAATACACCAATTATGCTCATCAACTTACCAATGCAGCTTAAAATTTTACTACAAACATTACTTAAAGACAAATTTACATCTTAGAAGCAATGTTTTAAAATGCTATACTGAATAAAATACATACACTCACACATACACACACACACACACAGAGTATGTGTGAAAGAGGGTGAGAAAGAGAGAGGGAAAGAAAGAGAGAGAGAAAGAGAGAGAGAGAGAGAGAGAGAAAATGAGAGAGGTGTGGGGGTCAGCGTGACCGAAAGTTTAAGAGGGCTCGCTATTTGTACGGATAACTCCCTACACCGATCAGTTGGGCAAATTACTGAACATGAAAGCGCCCGGACAATCAACCTGGGGTTGCTGGCAACGTCTTACAAAGGATGCATCCATCGAGATGCACGCGCATGCCTGTGCAATGCTTACTTTACTCGGCACTGCCTCTGACAGAAAGCTGGGTGGATAATTTGTACTTGTGACATATCTGAGGGAAAACGCTCTCACAATAGAAATGACAGACTGATAGATGGATAGATAGATAGACAGATAGATGGATAGATAGATAGATAGATAGATAGATAGATAGATAGATAGATAGATAGATAGACAGATAGATAGAATAATAATAATAATAATAATAAGTCTTTATTTTCAAAGGGTTAAGAATTGGGCACGCAGGCCCGTCTGACATTCTGCCCTTCTTCTCTATTTCCTCTCATACATTCATAGACAGACAGATAGATAGATAGATAGATAGATAGATAGATAGACGGACAGACAGACATCTAAAGATAACAAGATAGACTCACTAACGAGCACGCAGATACAGCCGACTACACTGATATAAAAGAGAACCCGAAGAAACACTTGCCCCGTCCTGGACAAGATCACCAAATTACCCCACAATCCTTTAAAAAAACAACAACAACAACTCCTTAGCACCGGCATCGTCTGCTACTCCCATCACACCACTGATCTCCCAGGTGAAATCCATCAAACGGAACGCTTAATAGAAAAACAAGTAGACGGCTCGTATTAACACACGCACACAAAGTCGCGGCTCTCTGTGTAAACTGTAAAAGCACAGTAGCAATTTACGCGCGCCTAAGAGTACATTTGACTTGAGAGGATTATGTTCCAGCTGCGCATCCCCTCGCGAACACGGCTGATGTGTTTCCCACCGTGAAATAAGAATTACCCGGACAAATAAACCATTCCGTGAGCGAGCAGCGGCTAATACGGTTGCCTGCCTTCCCGTCTGCCGGCACGATGGTCGTGTGCTCAAACCCCTTCCCTTAGAGGCGGGGGTTTTATAAGCAAACAATTAACCTGGGTTGGGAGAAGAAAGGCAGACGACACTTGAAAGAAAATATACCGGCTGGCAGAAGACATTATTTAGCAGTATAGGAGATCGAAGAAATACCAGGGGGTGGGGGTTAGGAAGGGAGAAAAAAAAAAAGGGGGGGGGGGGGGGCAGGTATGTGACGAAGGTGTTACGAATGCAATTCGTAATTTCGCATACTGCGTTCGAAATACAGATGCAGGCGATTTAGAAACAGACCGCCGTGCGTTGGTTCCTATACAAAGGTATAAGTGTCGGGCGTGCGGAAATCAATGGCAAACTACTGAACATAAAACTTGCCAAGAAACCACAAAACAGCCAAAAGACACTCTGGGTGACTGTCACGTCCTGTAAATGATATACAACTAACCTTTTTTAGGAGAGAGGTACAAATAGTGAAGTCGCGAAAGAAGAGGTCATGTAGGAATGCGAAAATTATGCATGAATAGTGTTACTGTCAGTTCATGGGGTAATATTAAACAGGAGCATTGTGGGCATATTAAGAGATGCCACTGACAAGCAACTGAGGGATAAAAAGGTTGGTTTCCGACCAAATAGATCCAATACTGGCCCAATTGTCACACTACGTATTATAATTGACGAAAGCGTTGAACTGAACTTGCCACTCTATATTAGATTCGTGGACTATGAACGGGTCTTTGACAACCTTGACAGGGAATCTCTTTGGAAGTTGATCAGGCACAATGGGATCTTACAGAATATCATTAACCTGATAAGGACATCAGACAAGAGACATGATGCCAAGGAGTAGACGTATATATGGTCTGGTCCTCCTTGATTGTCACCGACATCCCTGTTTCGACTCCTAATGACCGTTGAGCGCAAGCCGAAGACAGCCACTGTAACCAAACCTGCACAACATGACACTGGATAGTTTTCCCACAGTCTACTTTAATACGACGATTGTGACATGTCGATAACAAAAGCAGTCGCTCCACAGAAAAGTTCCAAATATACCTGACAATCCTATTCTAAAAGAGCGGCGTAGTATTAGCCGTGCTCTAGTGACAAGAAACCATGTCCGACGTGGACGCCAGCTCAAGTCTAACTCATCTACGGTGACGTTTTGTGCTTGCACCAAAACATCATGCACACTTTTCATTCTTTTGTAACTAATGCCGTGCAAAGTGTGTCCTACAATCCTCTCGCTGTTCACGTCTTGTCATAGGACTATGCAAGACTCTAAGCCACCTGGTACTTAATAATCTATAGCCTGATCCAGGTGTATGGCACGTGAACATGCAGGATTCTTCATGAGGGAATACTAACAGACACGTTAGTTAGCCGCGGCTCCAACTTCACGGCAAAGGGGCACCCCCTAATACTCCGTGCTATGCCAGTGAAAATCACACAAAATGCTCCTCACTTAGATATGCTTGAAGAAAAATAAAAGGACAACAGAAAAAAATGTCTTTCGTCACTTTCATTACCCAAAGCAAATGTTTTCCCGTTGACATTTTAACAATGAATTATTCGAACCTTTATAATTCTGCCGGATCTTTAGCGAAGGGGTTACGGGCGCAATTCCTAACCCCGCATACCGCGTTCGACACACTTCTGCGGGCGCTCTGGCAGAAGACCGCCCTGCTATCGATTTCATACAATTGTACGAGTGCTGGCCATTCAGAAAGCAATGGCAAACTATTGAACGTAAACTTGCTAAGAAACGCACAAACCGCCTTTTTTTTTTTTTTTTAGCATATCCTTTACAGGACTTAGCTGTCAACACCAGCATCTTTCAGCTGTATGTTGATCTCTTGGCAAGATTACGCTCAGTAGTTTGCCATTGCTTTCTGAGCCGCCGGCTCAGTATCCCGCAAGTCACGAGTGGGGGTCGAACCGCCTCAGCTCTCGCTCCGCTACGAGACTCTGCGTGATAAACGGGATTACAGAGAGAAAGTGTTGTAACCCCACAGCCAGAGAGACCGGCACACACAAAAATGCAGGAGTTGACTGTGACGTCATGTAAAGGACATACAACTCACTTGTACCATATGATTCTGACCAAGCAAAGACTACCGCCAGAAATGGAATTCAATGACTTACACAGCAGCTCTATGAACTAGAATTGGCTGTTGACATTGCCTTCCTGTCCCACACGCGACATCTAGATGCAAGATAAACTACCATACTTGGTGGTAGGTCACAAACAATAGGTCCAACAATTCACGGCGAAAGGCAAAGATAACAAGAAGAAACGAGCAGTTCGATCTTCCCTGGTGAAACCTTCCGGGATTGAAGAATAGAAGGACTACAATGGGATGACAGAATAGAAGAAATGGCAATGGGATGACAGAATAGAAGGACTACAGTGAGATGAAAGAACAGGACTACACAGGGGCGATAGAACTGAAGGACTACACAGGGGCGATAGAACTGAAGGACTACAGTGGGACGACAGAATAGAAGGACTACAGTGGGACGATAGAATAGAAGAACTACAGTGGGACGATAGAATAGAAGGACTACAATGGGACGATAGAATAGAAGGACTACAGTGGGACGATAGAATAGAAGGACTACAGTGGGACGATAGAATAGAAGGACTACAATGGGACGATAGAATAGAAGGACTACATTGGGATGATAGAATAGACGGACTACAATGGGACGATATAATAGAAGGACTACAGTGGGACGATAGAATAGAAGGACTACAGTGGGACGATAGAATAGAAGGACTACAGTGGGACGATAGAATAGAAGGACTACAGTGGGACGATAGAGTAGAAGGACTACAATGGGACGATAGAATAGAAGGACTACATTGGGATGATAGAATAGACGGACTACAATGGGACGATAGAATAGAAGGACTACAGTGGGACGATAGAATAGAAGGACTACCATGGGACGATAGAATAGAAGGACTACAGTGGGACGATAGAATAGAAGGACTACAGTGGGACGATAGAATTGAAGGACTACAATGGGACGATAGAATTGAAGGACTACAGTGGGACGACAGAATAGAAGAACTACAGTGGGACGATAGAAGGACTAAAGTGGGACGATAGAATAGAAGGACTACAGTGGGACGATAGAATAGAAGGACTACAATGGGACGATAGAATTGAAGGACTACAGTGGGACGACAGAATAGAAGAACTACAGTGGGACGATAGAATAGAAGGACTACAATGGGACGATAGAATAGAAGGACTACAGTGGGACGATAGAATAGAAGGACTACAATGGGACAACAGAACATGACAACACTGGGGTGATAGAACAGGACTACAATGCTTCAACAGAGGATTAAGGGCAGAAGAGAGGGCGAAAGAAAGAGGCGAAAGAAAGATAGAGAGGCGAAAGAGAGAGAGAGAGAGAGAGAGAGAGAGAGAGAGAGAGAGAGAGAGAGAGAGAGAGAGAGAGAGAGAGAGAGATGTACTTGCAGTTAAATATAATATTCTGGCTGGGTGGATGAAGGCAGACGACACACAACGCGGAAACATAAACTACAAGACGATGGACAGACTAGAGGAGATAATGAACAGAGAAGAAATCCTCCATACAGATAATGAGAAGAGAGTCGCTACCCCGGATGCCAGCTCTTTGATCAAGACGTTGTCATTTCAGCTACGCTGGGGATTTTTGTGCCGGGGTAATTTGCCATATCGCTAAGCTGTCTGTTCTTTTTGTTGCCGCATGGCTTTGGAACTTTTACATACACACACAGGCCGAAGATCACTCACGATGTCTGTGATTAACTCAAAAAAATATTTTAAAAATCCCCAAAAGCAGTTTCCTAATATGGGACTATGATGTGATAGTCGTGACAATGTTTTGGACACGTTATGAGAAGAAATACATTGGAGGACTTGGTGACAACAGGCAAGATCGAGGGGGAAGAGAACAAGGGGAAGGTAGGGAAGTAAATACCTGGATGGCTTGGCCACTTGGTATGGTCGAGACAAGAACACCGACCTGATCCAGGAATCTGGTGATCGTGTAAGATGGTGAAACATGACCGCCCCGCTTATAACGCTTACGAGGAAATTAGAAGACCAGGACTGAAACAAGTCACGCACTTCATTAATAAAGAACAACAGAAAATGGTTTGGCCACCTCACAAGAATGCCCTTGTAGCATCTGCCACAAAGAGCCAAATTTAAGATGTCTAAAGGATACAGAGTGAGGGAAAGACCAAGTACAAGAAGAAGTGATGGTATCAAGAACCATTACAAAAATATGAATACCAACTTACAAAGAGAATTAGAAAGAGTACATAGAAGATGTTTACATAACACAACCCAACACTTCACAGCGGTAAATGAAAGAAGAAGAAGAAGAAGAAGAAGAAGAAGAAGAAGAAGAAGAAGAAGAAGAAGAAGAAGAAGAAGAAGAAGAGAAGAAAGAAGAAGAAGCTGAAATGGTTAAGCTGTATTCATCAGATTGTGTGTATGTTTGTCCTTTGTCCAATTCATTAATGGCCCTGAGTTGAATACAGCCATCTGAACCATGGTTAGTGTGATAAATAAGCAATGACATCAGCCTCATTAGCTTTCATCCGTCATTTGAAAGAAACCCTATCCCCCGCTGCTAGCAATCCATCTTCGGAGACTGGCTCAGCATACATGTATCTGCAGATCGCCTTGTCGCTTTCGTGCAGGGTTAGATTGTGTAACACTTTTGAGTATGTGACGAAAAATACTCAAGAAAAGCCCTGGGTAACCACAGAGAATTAAGAAAGCAGAATGGCACTTTGACCATGTGCACGTTATTGAGTTGTAGACTACTGCTGGGAGACTGCTGTTTGCTGACAGCCTACGTTGGTAGACAACTTTGTGTTGGCAGCGTACATTGGCAGACTACTGTTAATGGACCGCTGTCTGTTGACAGCCTATGTTGGCAGACTACTGTCTGTTGACAGCCTATGTTGGCAGACTACTGTCTGTTGACAGCCTATGTTGGTAGACTAGTGTTTAGTGACAACCTACTTCGGCAGACTACTGTTTGTTTACAGACTGTTGTCGACAGGATACTGTTGGCTGACTACTGTCGGTAGACAGGTTTACACTCACAAATTACAAGTTCCATAATGAATTATGTTAACTACAGACAAGGGAATGTGTACATGATTTCGACAAGAACAATACCGAAGAAGCAAGCAGCAAATGTACGGACATGTTCGATTCATGGCCACAGGGGTCGAGGATCAGATTGGCCCAGGAATGCAGACTCAGACACAAATAGACATGTATGTTATTTTAGAGATCTCTGCCGTCGGCTGTATCTGAGTCTCGTTTGTCTCAAAGGTACTCTCTCTCTCTCTCTCTCTCTCTCTCTCTCTCTCTCTCTCTCTCTCTCTCTCTCGGACTCGTGTATATGTATGTCTGTCTGGATGTTTTTGCTAGTGGTATTCTTTATTTGCCTATCTTTAATCTTTCATTTTTTGCTGTATTGTTTTCTTTCTTGCAGCTATGCAGCTGTTCTCAGTTTAATATTCATTATAGAGTAATATGTAAGGATGCTCTCTCTCTCTCTCTCTCTCTCTCTCTCTCTCTCTCTCTCTCTCTCTCTCTCTCTCTCTCTCTCTCTCTCTCTCTCACTTTTCGAGTCACTGTTAGTTGAGATTTATCTGAGAGAAAACTCTGGAAGTTGTCGCTGGGGCTACGGGTGACGACACTTTCAGCAGGCCGCCATGCGGAAAGAGGCCGATCCAAATGGTATAAAACCTTGCGCAACAAAACCGATCCTTACACTCGTTTTTTTTTTTTAGTTGAGAGAGAACAGCTATTTTGTTTTCGTGTTGTTAAAAGTCACCACCGACCCGAGTTGGCCTGAACGACTCTCAGAATTGGGAGAGCTGTTGATGACGGGTTCCATCCCGGTCGGCAATCAACTCCCACATTCTGGGAATTGTCGTGAGCGGTCCAAGCGGCGAGTATCTGGCTTGTGTTCTGCTTGTGGTGAGTTGCTTTAACTCTCTTGCAGCCTCGACGATCTCGGGCGATGTAACATCAAGATACGGGTTAAATAACACCAAGAGACGGGCGAATAACATCAAGAGATGGGTGGTATAACATCAAAAGGTGAAAGATATAACATTTACAAAATGACCGAAAGAAAAACAAGAGACGTGAGATACAACATCAAGGAGTAGACTGTATAACATCATGAGTTGGAGGATATAACTTTGCAATTATGGAAGCCTCCTTGGATGGCGGGGAATGCCCATGGTCTACCCCTGCCTTTCCTTGAGGGCTGACCAGGATGCCTTTGGCTGTTCTAATATGGGCCAGCTGGGATGGGGGATAACACCACAACAGTGAGAGTCACACGTCCTAAGAAACCCCCGGGAAGGTTAACACGGTCAACAAATGCCCGCAGAAGTCGGATGTGTCGGCCTAACGGCGCAAGAACGCAGCTCTGCTGTAAACAGGCACAACGCAATCACGTCCGAAAAAAAAAAACTCCGGATGAACGCAGAAGAAGAAGAAGAATGAAATCTAGAGGCGGAGAGTTGGAATCCTTGCAGCCAACCTTTAGTGCTGAGACGGCACCTGATTGATTGATTGTTTGTTTTTTGTTCTGTAACATGGAATTGATTAACCAGGTTCCCCAATGTAATGGAAAACTCGACTCTCGTTATTTGGCGCGCTGAATATTTTATGACAGCGTTTTTCTTCGATAAACCCAATGATTGCTCTTATGTGTCTGGACTATAAGTCTCCCTTGGTACCACTGCCGCAGTTTTTCACTTGGCGGGTCTTGGGGGGTAGAAGCATGGTCGCTTAGTCAAGTTGGTAAAAAGGATCCGAGCTTTGTGGGGATATTCGTATCGAAATTAGTGGCGGGGTTGGACAAATAAGTCTCTACTTTCTATCTGTGTCCTCGCTCTTATCTCCCTGTATTTCCCTGTCTGTCTGACTCTCTCCTCTCCCCCTCCCCACATACATGTTACCTCTGTCTCACCCTCACTCTCTTCATCTTTCTCAGTTTCTGTCTCTCCCACTCGCTCTATATGCTTGTCCCTTCCTCGTCCCCCCACCCCCTCTCTCTGTGTGGTGTATGTATGTGTGGTGGGATATAGTCACACACACACACATAGACAGATAAAGAAGCAAGAAACTAAAACAACACATAACAGCCATTATGTGTGCTGGCATACAAACAAATAAATATCGAGTGGCACATAAGCAAATACAAAAACAATTAACATGCATACAGAGTGGGGGGGGGGGGGGGGGGGGGGAGAGAGAGAGAGAGAGAGGAGAGAGAGAGAGAGAGAGAGAGAGAGAGAGAGAGAGAGAGAGAGAGAGAGGAAACAGAAAGACAAGCAGGACAGACAGACCCACGCTCACACACACACACACATACACACTGGAGTAGGCTCCTGTGCTGTCTACATCAACGAATCTCAGCCATATTCAAGATGTCAATTATAACCATGTCAATTATAAGCTTCATGAAGCACACCTGAAGTATGTTGATGGCGTAAGCACCCAGATCAGCTCTCTCTTTCTCTCTCTCTCTCTCTCCCTCAGTCCCTTTTCTCTCACTCCGTCTTCTCTCTCGTTATTTCTTTCCCTTACTACCCTCGTATCTCCTTTTCCCTCTCTCCTTTTATCTCCCCTCTCATAATAACGACAAAAAGCACACGAAAATCACCACAGAACCAACATAAACAAGGGTTAGAATGATCTGGTCGAGACGACGACGGTTTCACCAAGCCTGGTGTGTGGATTCGTATAGATCCCTGGAACATCGCACACACCGTCAAATGTCAGCAGCGGCTGCATACCCGCTTTCTTCTTCTTCTTTCACAACTGAATTCAATTTTAGACATGGCTACACACGGTCCTTATATATTATTCAACGTCGCTCCGCTGCCTTCATATCACGCCCTGGAAGCCAGGCTTTCTCCGGCGGGGGAGGAATACTAATAGGTTCCGTATTCACATTTCGCATGTTAACTTCGACCCCTCGATGGTTGTAAATCGACAGGATTCAGCCGATACTTTTCCTACATTTCAAAAATGAGAAAACCGTACCACATAAAGAGAATTCCATATAGCAAGTATGGATCAGCAACACACAAATGGATACCCTCAAGCTACTGGGTATCATTAGTACATCGCCATATTTATATCCTACTGTGACGTCATGTGGTTCATCTGCACCACGATGCCACCCGAAGGACACTCTTGAAGTTCTTGGCCTACTATACGATCAATGAACTACACTTCGCTAGCACAGTTAAATAGTTCTAGTGAACAAAATGTACAAGGACAATACATCCTCTACATGAGCGCTGCAATCTGTTATTTCATTACTGCCAGCAGCGTAAATGGCTTCATTATCATCAGGAGCCTATCCGCCACTTGAAGTAGATAGGCGTGAATAATGCCGAGAGCATTCTTTGCTGGCGCCAGGTTACTCTTATCAACTGATTACGGAAACTTCTAGATTGTTCTGTTAGATATGTCTAAGAGAAATTCTAGTTTGTCTAGTCACATTGAAATAAACTTGCTGTTAACTATGTTCTGATGGCGACCTTGTTCTCTTCCTCCCATACACAGACAGACAGAAATAGTCGAAGACTGTTTTCGCTTACCAGACACAAACTTGGCGTGATTTCAAGTGAATAAACGTCACTATATTCCCATATTTCATGAAGTTAAGAGCATAAGACAAGAAACAGAGAGAGAGAGAGAGAGAGAGAGAGAGAGAGAGAGAGAGAGAGAGAGAGAGAGAGAGAGAGAGAGAGAGAGAGAGTTTAATGCTAAAAAATACTGGCACAAAAATATGAGGGGAAAGAGAGTGAGTAAACGACTTTTACATGCGCATTGAGCATGTGGTGCCGGACCCATATTTGTACAGACCAATCGACACTCGGTGGGTAATGTGGTCTGTAACACGTCGGCCGCCTTTATTTCCTGATACATTTCCTATGTTAGGTGAGGTCAGCCTGGGAGACCAGATCAGTTTCAAAAAGTTTAATCCGCCACGAAAGGGAAGGCACCCACGACCGCCGAGTCGACTGGCGAGCCACTACACTATGGCGGTGGGAAGACTAACCCATCACTAAACATTAGAAAACTCTCGCGCCGTTTAACTCTTCCAATCTCAAGCAGCTGGTGTAACATCTGGAGCTGGTCCCACATCTCCACGAATCGGAACCTTGACTTAATTTAAAGTCCGAATAGTGCAAAGTCCAGCGTTTCTCCAGAGCATACTAGAAAGCCTTCTTTCTCCAGTGCCAACTGGAGTTGTGCATGTTTTATATTCAGCCTCATTAGAATTCAAGCACTTGTTATTTTCCACTTGTGTATCTACTGCTTCTTCGTGTTCTTTTTCCTCATCTTCTACGATCACCCTATGCCATGATTGATAGCATAGTATACGTTGTAGCGCGTAGAAATCCGTTTTCTAGTCCAGTGCCATCTTCCGACTTCGAGGATTGAAGTGTCTTTTCTGGATTCCTTCCTCCCACAGGCAGATGGTCATGCCGGGCTTGTGGGCTCTGCCTGCTCACATCTCCTATCGGGCTTTGTTGCTCTAGCCTGGTTTCTTACAAGAACTTCCACGTGGCAGGTGCGCATCTGCTGTGAAACATCCTGCAACTGAAAGAGTTCAGTCTGTGGGCCATCTGGAGTATGTCCTGGTAATTCGCATGGTCTAACATCGGAATGACGCGCGGTGTAGTAAGCGTGAGCCCCAAGACACTTGATCTCTTCTCTTGGTGTAATGAGTATATTCACCCATCTTTGCTGGTGTTGTGGCAGCTGAAATTATCGTTACGGTTCCGCCTGACCAAAAAACAAACAAACAGCGCTAATGGCATTAAAGGGCTTGCAGCGTTATAATTGTGATCGTTCTTGACGCTTCTCCCAAAGTGTACGGCCAATTCTGACATCTCATTCGAGAAGAGACAAGCTGTAATAAGGAGACGATTGATGATAAATGAAATTTAGAAGTGACATGAATAGGTTTAGAAGTGATACAAGAAGATGAAAAAAAAGGCAGAATGATAGTAATAATAAGGATAAACCTGATAGATCAGGATTGGGAACCTTTTTTCTGCCAAAGGCCATTTTGATAATTATCATTTGCGAGCTATATAAAATATTCAACTTAACAATGAGACTGCTATATTTGGTCAAATATGTAATTAACAACAACTCTCCCCCCCCTCCCAAACCATCATTGTAATGGTTGGAATTGCTTCTCTTTAGTGAGGAATGTGATGTTAGCTTCTATTGATGATGTTACTACTAAAGTTATTGATGATTTTTTTTAAAAAATCGAAGACACAAACAATCGGTTGAACGATTTATTGCCTGGCATATTTCTCTGCATCTCAGTCAGGTATATAACGCAGAAATCACACAATATAAACTAAAGTAATTAGATCCTCAAGCTGAAATATAAACACGCACATATTTGCATAGTCATTTTTGGGACTGTTTAGTGATTTCTTGGCATTAGTTCAGAAGTTTGCCATTGATTTCTGAACGACCGGCACTCATACCTTTGTATAGGGAACCAACAGCAAGGCCGGCCTGCTTCCAAATCGCCCGCAGCTGTGTTTCGAACGTGAAATACGGGATTACTAATTGAGCCCGTAACTCTTTCGCAGGAGAGCTGATAGTTTTATAGAAGGATGTTGAAAATTCTGTGGGCAGCCAAAATGAGTACTCTGGGAAAGCTAAGTCGCAAAGACAACTTATTACAGACATCAGAAAGAGACAGCCTCATATGCTACATTATGAGAAGACATGTGACAACTGGAAAGATTTTATAGAAAGAGAGACAGATGAAGACAGGGAGAGAAAATTCTCGGCAGTCTTGTGTCGTCGCGTGGACGGGATTCAGGGCACGAACTGATACAGCCTTTTGGAGATCGCAAAATATGGAGAAGCACAATCGCCTACGCCAGTCAGCCAGGCTCTTTATGATAGAAACCAATCATTTATAGTGGGGCGGAAATGCGCCGGGAATGGTCTGTCTTGTTTTTGTAGCCATTCGCCCGGCGTCCGTCCCGCCCCTGCCTCACGGGCTGGCATTTACCTGGCACTGTAATCCAGAGACGGATCTGCAGGGCGCCTGGTTATTAGTGCCAGGAAATGACCTGTAATCATCATCGATTTATCAAGCTGCGATTTCGTGTTATTGTGTTGTTAACACCTGCAGGGCTGGCGTTCTAATTACGGCTGGATTGTGTTGAAATACTGGGGGATCTGGGCCAGTGACAGAGGGCGCCAGAGGATTAGGGATGTGGTCAGGGTGGGAGAAGACCGCAGGGGATGTGTGTAAATGTGTTGCTTCAAACTCGGGAGTTTTGTCTGTTAGAAAGTCTCTTTCATAAAAATT
>JACEFZ010009583.1:7500-67458 GCA_014155875.1 Cepaea nemoralis | reverse complement strand
CTCCAATTTATTTCTTCTCATAACATGTCCAAAAAATATTGACTGCCTACGTCTAATTTCTCTATTCAGTTTATTGTTTTCATATGTTTCTTGTAGGACTTGGTGATTTGTTAATATATCTGTCTTTGCATTTTTCTCAGAACACACATTTCCAAAGTCGTTAAGTGTTTTTCAGCTTATTTGCTCATTGTCCACGCTTCACATCCATACAAAAGTACAGGTTCTATGTAACACTTTAACACTATTTTTTCGTTGTAAATGACATCATTTTATTGGTCATTATGTTTTCCATCTGGCAAAAGGCTACTGCCGCCATCCTGATTTTTGTTCTAATCTCTTCAAGGCATCTTCCGACAGATACTATGACTGTCCCGAGATAATTTTATCGATTCACTTGCTTAAGAATATTCCCAATTACTTGTATATTGCATTGTGGTATTTCCTTTTTCCTAGTGACGATCATAATCTGTTTCTTCTTACAATTTAATTCTAAACCTAGATGTTCATTCACTCTGTGCAACAACCGCATCTACTAAATGTTGCAGATCCTGCTCATTGTCAGTAATTAATCTCTCTCTCTCTCTCTCTCTCTCTCTCTCTCTCTCTCTCTCTCTATATATATATATATATATATATATAATATATATATATATATATATATATATATTATATATATATATATTATATATATATATATATTCTAAAAGAAGAAGTCGCTGACGCAATGAAATATAAGAAGAAAGGAAAAACAGCTGGACCAGATGAAATCACAGTAGAAGAATTAGAAGTGTTGGGAGAATTTGGAGTAGATATATTAACCAAAATGTTAAATGATATTTACAGCAGTGGATATCTACCCAGTGATATGCTGAAATCTGTATTTATAGCAATACCAAAACGACCAGAAACAATTGAATGTGAAGATTTTCGCACAATTAACCTCATAAACCATATCACTAAGCTTCTGCTCAGAATCATAATGAGAAGAACCAGAAAGAAAATAAAAATGGAAATTAGTGAAGAACAGTATAGATTTGTGGAGGGAAAGGGCACAAACATTGCAATATATACATTACGGACACTAATAGAAAGGTCAATAGTGAAACAGAAATACATATATTTATGCTTCATAGATTATACTAAGGCATTTGATAAAGTAAAACATGATGAGCTGATTAAAATGTTGGAAGATATCAACATTGATGGGAAAGATTTAAGAATAATAAAGAATATTTACTGGAACCAAGTAGCAGCAATTAAAATTGGAAATAATATAACCTTCCCTGCTGATGGCGTAACCTTGAATTTTTGGACACAAGGCGAAGAAGGATATTTCCATTGCATTGAAGCACGCTTTGATTCGGATTGGTAGTGATGCACCCATGATTCGTCCCCAGTAACAATCCTGTTCAGCATGTCTTCTCCTTCATCTTCGTATCGACAGAGACGATGCACGGACAGGCCATATCGGTTTATTTTGTGTTCCTCCTTCAATTGTTTGGGTACCCACCTTAAGCACACTTTCTTAAATTTCAATCGATCATGCATTATGCTATATGCTGAACTATGTGAGCACCCTATTGCAGATGCTACAGAGTCTATTGTTGCTAGCCTGTCACCTCTAATCATCTCCTCCACCGGCTACACGGATGTTTCTGTCGCAATCTCAACACGACCATATCGGATTTCATCAACAATTTTAGAGCTTTCCTTAGAACATTTTTCTCCCCAGCTATGCACTGCTTTACGGGACAAACATTTGTCAGCAAAATCAGGAAGCATTTCCTTATGATTGTCCCTTGCAGGCAGTCCGTTTGTCCACAATAAACGCACAACAGCACGTTCCTCTTTGGTTGTAGACTACGTAAGTACAGTCGCCATTTTGATTATGCGCTGCGCATGCGCTTGAGACAATTAGCGCCACCTGACGAACAGGAATATAAAGTTCAATGTTTCCGTCACCTAATGACACCTGTAGAAAACACCAACTACATTTACCTGCCATCCCACAGAACTGTGTGACTTACTTATTGACTCGTATATATTGCTTATCCTTTGCAGGACATTATGAAAATCCTCAATCCCAAGTTGGGGTTGACGATTCAGACACTCACAAACACATACATAATACGCGTAAGAGAGCTTCTATTGCGTAATGGTGTTTATGGGCCAATTTTATTCGATGATTACCGTCCATTCATCATGTGCCATGCCGATATGTGTGGGATGTCATGCTTCGCCATCTCATTCGATCACTAGAATCGTGGATCAGCTCCGTGTTTCTGTCTCGACAATGCCACGTGGCCAAACCATCCAGGTATTTACTTCAAGGTCTTCCCCTTGGTCTCTTCACTTCGATCTTGCCAGTTGTCACCAAGTTCTCCAATTCATTTCTTCTCATAACATGCCCACAAATTTTTGACTGTCTACGTCTAATGTCTCTAATCAGTTTACGATCTTCATTTGTTTCTTCAGGGACTTGTTCGTTGGTTTTTATGTCTGTCCCCATGGTGTTCTTAGCATTTTCCACAGAAACCACATTTCCACAGCCATCAGATATTTTTCAGCTTGTCTGCTCATTGTCCATGCTTCACATCCATACAAAAGCGAAGGTTCTATGTAGCACTTCAACAATCTTTTTCTCATTTCTTGATGATTACACCCTGTCGTATATCAGTATTTCTCTTCTTCTTGGTCAACAGTCTAAGAATGCGCCTGTAATATTGAAGTTCAAACACTTGCATGATGACCCGACGATAATGTGTTCGATATTGCATCGAGGCGTATTTTTAACATTAATCTGTGCTTCCAGTTTGATCCATCCTAATATGGGTACCCGAAAATATCGTGGAAAATAAAGATGGCTGAAATGATATTTGCCACGCCATTCCTGTACTGCCGATTGAGCTATAAAATTAGGGGTAGCGACGTATGCCCAATACGATACAAAGCATGGAAAAATGGTCCTCTACTTTTTACTTTTATTTAAGATCGTCTTTAGTGATCTTGAAATGGCCCATGACTCATATCCGTATGTTGCCAAGGGAAAGATAAATGTTTCATAAATTTTTACTTGGTTTCACCACGATACAGTAAACATTTTCAAGCAGCTACCGGCTATAGTTTAATCATATTACCATACAGATTCTTAAGACGGTACTTCCAGGTTTTCATCTCTATTGTCCAGGTTGTCAACAGGCTATTGTCCAGGTTTTCAACACTATATTTTGACCAGGTTCTCAATACCATACCGTCAGATTTTAAACGTGCTACTCTCCCGGTTTTCAAAACGCTTTTGTTCAGGTTTTCAGCACTCTATTGTCAAGGTTTTCAAAACTCTATTGTCCATGTTTTCAGCACTCTATTGTCCAGCTATTCAACACACTATTGTCCATGTTTTCAACACATTACCGTCCAGGTTTTCAAAAAGGTAATGTCCAAAAGAACACTTTCTAATTACCCCCCCCCCCAACCCCACCCCCCACCCCCCAGCTGGTATGTTTACTAGCAAAACAACACACTTCAGAGACGTTCAGAACATAAAAGGCGTAATATGTAATCTATGTTGACAAGGAAAAGGGAAAAAGTTAGCAAACACCTGCTAGAAAACCCACCTTTTGGCCTGGGTCAAACTTTCCATTAGCGCACCTCTCCCCCAACAATAGTTTAATTTATAGGAAAGGGTTTTGCGACAAGTTCCTTATCCCTAACTTTCCTCATAATAACATTATAACCCGTTATACGTAAATTATGCCGCGTGTCAGGTTTCATGTAGGAATTATTTTTTTTATTTATTCTACAAAATAGACGTCACCATGCTGACCTCTCGTGGGACAGGTTCAAGGTCAGTGTTGTTGAAGTTTGTTATAGCAAATCTGCGATTGATCACTCATCTCTGTTTAGTATGTGCAAATGTATATGAAAGATTAGACTCGCACTGTGCATCTCATCTCTGTTATATGTAAAGGTAGAATTGTTTTTCCGTTCTCTCTCTCTTTGAACTCAATCGTAGTCATACGATTACTACTACTTCTCGTGCATGGACTGATTTTTGCTTGTGTATTAGCTTTCCGTATTACTAGTGTCCCTCGCCATCAGGCGAATCCGCTCCGACTTCTTAGGTACTTGTAATTTAGATCCCCCAAGTTAAGGACGAGAAGTCAACAATTTTAGTAATACAGACCGGTGTAGTGGTTGAACCCGCTACCTCTGCAACAGCACACCGGAAGTTTAAGAAACTAACACTTGTGTGTCTAACTGGACCTCACATATATCGGGCCACGTGATCACACTGACCGAACCCCTACCTCGCCGTCCTTCATTTACAGAGACATCTCTAATGACCTTCCTACGGAGTTAGGGTGACCCAGAAGCCTCTTCTAGTAAGTGATTACAGTGTCCTTATACATGCACATTGGGCATATAGTGCTAACCCCATATTATAACAGACCTAATGCCCACTCGGTGGGTAGTGTGGTCAGTATCACGCAGGTATCACTTTCGAGACATTTGCTCATATCTATTTTAGACTGGGTCGATGTGTGAGCCAGTGTCAATTATTTTCAAAAATACCACGATGGGATTTCAAAGAAATGATTATCCATCCATCCATCCATCCATCCATCCATCCATCCATCCACCTATCAATCCACCCATCCATCCACTCCCCTCCCTCCCAGTCTGTCTGTCTATCTATCTATCTATCTATCTATCTATCTATCTATCTGTCTATCTATATGAATGGCACCTTGCCGTCTTGACAGACGATAGTTTATGGAATGGAGTTATACCGCTCCAAAACACACAGCCTGGGCTGAATTTAGAGACCATGTGTTGCCCATGCAGCATGATCCCTCTCTCGGCCTGTCTAGTTTACTCCAGAGGAAAGGTAACACCAATACGTCTGGAACAAGACAAGCTGCAGAAGCTGCCGGATCAGCAAAGCAATGCTCTAATTTCCGCTTTCGGAGCTTCGATCCTAGACCAGTAGCCAACCAAGGCCTAGGGCCTGGTTTGCCCTGCCATAACGTTTAGTCTTTAAGTTATATATATATATATATATATATATATATATATATATATATATATATATATATATATATATATATATATATATATATATATGCTATACCCTCTTACTGTAGATGCACACACATACTAGCACACACCTAGACGATGGATTCCACAGGAACACAGCGTGCAAACACAACGTACCACTCGACAAACATTCAGAACCACTCAAAACCAGACGGCTGGGAGGTTGTAAATATCTGGCTAAACAAGTTACACCAAACAGTAACAATCCGTCATCCCAGACACGCACTGATAGACAACACGACAAACTCTGCAAGATGTATCGCTTGGTTAACGGTCCAGAACACGAACACGGCTTCTGTGATCCCTACTTTCAATGCAGGCCCAAAATCTGAATTAAAACTGCACTTGGTTCCAGGCCAGGCAGTGGCGGAGAGGGAGAAGAAGAGATTTATCATTAAACGTCAGCATAACTTGAACCAGTTCAAGACAGGTCAAGTTTCGGTATTTAGAGGTGTAAAAATTAAACAGGTTAATCAGTTTTAAAATGTTAGGCTCAACAGCAACATACGATGAAAGATGCATAGTTAAAAGTTAGTTGAATATCCTTCTACAGGGCATCGGAGTCAACCCCAAAATATTTGGCTGTTTACGATTTCTTGGCAAGTTTACATTCAGTAGTTTGCCATTACTTTCTGAACGACGGGCACTCATACCATTGTATAGAAACGAACGCAATGTGGTCTGCTTCCAAATGACCCGCTGTTGTGTTTCGAACGCGGTAGGCGGGATTACGAATTGCATTCGTAACAACCCCTTCACCACAGAACCGGCTATGACACGGAGATACAGAGAATACTGCACATATCGAAGACGCTTTCATTAAAAGGACCAAAGGCATGTAAAACATACGTATCCCGAGAAGTACACAAATAAGCTTACTGACAAGCTGTGTGTAGGCTGTTCTTCTCTATGGTCACGAATGCAGTGAATAATGTGGTGGAGGTATTGCTGGTATTACAACATCCCCAGAACTACATGCCCCAGCATTTACTTTCTTCTGTCCACGATATTCTCAATATGTTTCTTTAACAAACCCTCATATCTCAGCTACCTGCAGTTTCTTCGCTATTTTATTTCTCATCAAAACCGTAAGGTAAAACTAAAATGAAATTTATTAAACACTAGCTGACCCTGCCCGGCATCGCCCAGATCCTGGTGGGGAGCATCTCATTTAATTCATATAAGTAGTCATATAAGTTCTCGTTCCCGTTACCGACAATCTGTCTGTCTGTCTGTCTATCTGTCTGTCTGTCTGTCTGTCTGACCCGGCCCGGCTTCGCCCAGACCCTGATGGGGAGCATCTCATTTAATTCATATAAGTAGTCATATAAGTTCCCGTTCCCGACTATCTATCTGTCTGTCTGTCTGACCCGGCCCGGCATCGCCCAACTCCTGGTGGGGAGCATCTCATTTAATTCATATAAGTAGTCATATAAGTTCCCGTTCCCGACTGTCTGTCTGTCTGTCTATCTATCTGTCTGTCTGTCTGACCCGGCCCAGCCCATGGTGGAGAGCATCTCATTTAAATCATATAAGTAGTCATATAAGATCCCGTTCCCGACTATCTGTCTGTCTGTCTGTCTTGGGTAAATGGAGGAGGGAGGAGGAAGAGGGAGGTGGAGGATGGAAGAGGAGGGAGGAGGAGACAGGAGACAGGAGGAATAGGGAGGAATAGGAGGGAGGAGGAGGGATTAGGAAGAGGAGGGAGGAGTAGGGTGGAGGAGGAGGGGGAGGAGGAGGGAGGAGGAAGAGGGAGAAGGAGGGAGGAGGAGAACGCAGGAGGAGGAGGGAGGAGGAGGGAGGAGGAAGAGGGAAGAGGAGGGAGGAGGAGGAGAGAGTGGGAGGAGGGAGGAGGCGGAGGGAGAAGGAAGAGGGAGAAGAGGGAGGGGGAAGAGGGAGAAGGAGGAGGGAGGAGAAGGAGGGAAAAGGATGAGGGGGAGGAGGAGGAAGAGGGAGGAGGAGGAATGTGAAGGGAGGAGGAGGGAGGAGGTAGAGGGAGGAGGAGTAGGAGGGAGGAGGAGGAGGAGAGAGGAGGAGGGGGGAGGAGAGAGGAGGAGGAGGGAGGAGGAGGAGGGATGAGGAGGAAGAGGGAGGAGGAGGAATGTGAAGGGAGGAGGAGGGAGGAGGTAGAGGGAGGAGGAGGAGGAAGGAGGAGAATGGAGGAGGAGGGATGAGGAGGAGAGGGAGGAGGAGGAAGGAGGAGGGGGAGGAGGGGGAGGAGGAGGGAGGAAGAAGGAGGAGGGAGGAGGAGGGATGAGGGGGAGGAGAGAGGGGTAGGAGGGGGAGGAGGAGAAGGGAGGAGGAGGGAGGAGGAGGGCGAAGGAGGAAGGAAGAGGAGGACGAGGAGGTAGGAGGAGGGAGGAGGAGGAGGAGGAAGAGGGAGGAGGAGGGAGGAGGAAGAGAGTGGATGAGGGAGGAGGAGGGAGGAAGAGATAGGCGGAGAGAGGAGGAGGAGGGAGGAGGAGGAGTAGGGAGGAATAGGAGGGAGGAGGAGGGAGGAGGAGAGATTAAGAGAAGGAGGGGGGAAAGGGGAGAAGGAGGAGGGAGGAGGAAGAGGGATGAGGAGGGAGGAGGAGGGAGGAGGAAGGAGGAGGAGGGAGGAGGAGGAGGGAGGAGGGTGAAGGAGGAGGAGGAGGGAGGAGGGTGAAGGAGGAGGAGGAGGAGGAAGAGCGAGGAGGGGGAGGAGGGAGGGGGAGGAGGAGGGAGAAGGAGGAGGAGGGAGGAGGGAGGAGGAGAACGCAAGTGGGGGAGGAGGAGGAGGGAGAGGGGGAGGAGGGAGGAGGAGGAGAGAGGAGGAGGAGGAGGGAGGAGGTGGAGGGAGAAGGAGGAGGGAGGAAGAGGTAGAAGGAGGAGGGAGAAGGAGGAGGGGGAGGAATAGGAGGAGGAGGAGGAATGATGAGGAGGGAGGAGGAGGAAGAGGGATGTGGAGGAAGGAGGAGGAGGGAGGAGGAGGGAGGAGGTAGAGGAGGAGGTAGAGGGAGGAAAAGGGAGGAGGAGAGAGGAGGAGGAGGAGAACGGAGTAGGAGGGATGAGGAGAAGGGAGGAGGAGAGGGAGGAGGAGGGAGAAGGGAGGGGGAGAAGGAGGAGGGAGAGGGAGGAGGGGGAGGAGGAAGAGGAGGAGGGTGGAGTGAGGAGGAGGGAGGAGGAGGGAGGATTTAGAGGGAGGATGAGGGGGAGGCGGAGGGAGTAGGAGGGAGGAGGATGGAGGAGGAGGGGAGAGGAAGAGGGAGAAGGAAGAGGGAGAAGGAGGAGGGAGGAGGGAGAGGGAGGAGGGGGAGGATGAAGAGGAGGAGGGTGGAGGGAGGAGGTAGAGGGAGGAGGAGGGAGGAGGTAGAGGCAGGAGGAGAAGAGAGGAGGAGGGAGTTCGCCATTCCGAATTCATACTCGTCTAGGTTCTGTGATTTCGATCCTTCCATTGATTGTTCTTCCCTTCTACACGACTGTAGATAACTTCCTTACACATAAAAAGATGAATTGTTATTGATATTGCCGTGGCATGGAGGCATATATATCAGCAGCAGAGTTGAACGCCTACGCCAGCCGGCACGGCACTTGATGATGATGATGATTGCCGTGTGACGATTCTGTGTAGTCACGTCATTTTCTTCCCTTTCCCTAGCGTTTTGGTTCGGGGATTCTTTCATCATCATCATCATATATTTACGTACGTATTTTGGGAATGGGAGGAGGGAGGAGGAGGAAGAAGAAAAAAAAATACGACAGTTGGCAGCGGTGGAATGAAAGGAAGGCGTGTAGAAAATTTCATCTCAATCGGATGGGCCGTTCGCGAACAAATAAAGGACATACATACAGACAGACAGACAGACAGACGGAGATCCTAATTTATATATAAGATATCAACAGAAGATGAAAAAAAAAAAAAATAGCCATATGTTGGAAAATACTAGGCTCGAGGCAGAGGAAGACACATCAGCCTGTGTATTTATGCGAATGTTTGTTCCTGTAACAACAGAAATGTTATCACAACTCTGGACTCTGGCTTCCATGTTCTGACAAACTATTGGAGCAGAAGTTTCAGTTAATAGGGTGGGTTACACCACTCCAAAGCAGGAAAACCCGTTGAAGAAACGAACGCATGCATATTTAACACGATTATTGTAAATATAAGAATTTTTTAATGTGCCTAGTTTCAACTTGGTCATGTTAATTCTTCATAATCAGATTAAAGACTTTTGATTTCACCCTTGTAATGCTTTGTTATAGTACCTGTCTAGTTTTTTTTTTTTTTTTAAATAGAGTAAGTGGGTCGTGAAGAATTTCGTCTGATCAAAAGGGGTAGAGCCGAGTCTCAGATTCCAGAGAGACGGAACAGACAGATTGTTCTGTATAAATCATCAAACACCAGCATGTCCTTATGTTAAATCACGCCCCACGCATAACATTTACTATCCAAATGCACAGTAATTGGATCCTGTTAGTGTACTGTACTTTTTATAGTTTGATTCAGTTCTCAACAAGTTAACAAACGAACAAGTAGGTGTTTTGGTCCGATATGTGATGACAACAGATTGTTTGTAACGATTACAGGATGCTCAGTTTAACTAGTTCACTTGATTCGCAATGCTCTATTATGTTCGTATTATTATTCTAATTAGGAGCAAATGCGAGATTATTTTGATTCCTACTAGCAGTAAATGTGTGATTTATATGATTTAAAATACAAATAAATTAAAATATTGAAGCTCGAGGGAAGATACTGAACATATGCAGTATCACATGGCAGTCCATTACCCAAGTGGGGACAATGCAAACATTACTTTTTGGATATGGTTAACTAGTGGGGGAAAGTTTAATGTTGTTACGAAAGATATAAATTTAAACAGATAGTTTGATGATGGTTGTGGGGACAAATGTATTCTAGGAACCTCGCTGTAACGTGTGTGTAAAACGGGTGTTAGTGAAACTATGTAAGAAAGCCATATCAGTTTAGATTAAAGAAGAGATAATTCCACAGTTAGATTTCAGAAGAGTTAAACCCAATATATGGTTGAGTTCCTTTAATGTTAAATCTGCTTTTTCACTGGTTATCTCCAGAAGAAAGAAATTGCACAATATAGCATCCAAGTGAATGGTAAAATTTTTAAACCGGTGAATCAGCACAGATATCTCAAAACAGTACTTACATCTAATGGAATATGTCTTGTGAGGAAGAGAACAAGAATCGCTAAGCAAAAGTAGCTTTTTTGCAAGATGGAATGCATACTGAACCAATAAAAAGATGTCATATTCAGTAACAAAAAGAATGTAAGAGCTATATAAAACATATGATGTTGTATGCATTGAAACATGAACGGCAGGCAGAACAGCTGAAACATATCTAATGGTAGTGGAAATGTGGTTTCTGGGGAAAATACAGAGTACCATTGGCTGTCATTTCTGGGAATAACACAGAGTACCATGGGCGGTCAGAAAAACACGAATAATACAGTTCTTCAAGAAATATACAAACACCGTAATATGATTAAAATAATTCGACATAGGCAGTCACAATTTTTGGGACACCTTTTGAGGAGAAATAAACTTCAAAACTTAGTGACAACTGGCAAGCTTCACGGGAAACGAGCAAGGGAAATACAAAACGATAAGTACCTCAATAGCTTAGCCACATGGCATAAATGGGACAAGACCACAGACCTAATGGGAGACTTCGTTGATCGTGTGAGAAACCGAACCATGACCGACTACGCTTACCGGCAAGACACACGATGATAGTGGCACATAGAGATGGAGGTCCGCATGGCCAAATGGATACGAACGCCCGCTCTTAAACTTACGGTGCGCTGATGCCGTGGTAGCGGTTTCAGCCCCTATACCGGTCAGTTGGACTAATACTTGTATGTTGACTTTACGTCCTTGATTTGGGGACGTATATTACAAGTACCTTTGAAGTCGGAGTGGGTTTGCTTGATGGTAGTAAGGAAAGCTAATTCACACGCAAAACCAGTCCAGCGCACACGTATAGACTATGCTTGCGTTCAACGCCAGAGAACGCAAATAAACACTAAGAGATGTGGCTGCATTACAATCCCCCATACGACACGAATCTAATCACTTCACATTCCATTGTTGTCGTCGGCTTCTCTAGACTGATTTCACCTGGAGCTAGGCTTAAGTACATAGGACTCAAGTAAAAGCCTGCCATTATTTTAGTCATGGACAGACAGAAACAAACATTAGGAACTCCTACAAGAAACAAATGAAAACTGTAAATTGATTAGAGAAATTACACGTTCACAGTCATCATTCTTTGGGCACTTTATGAAAAGTAATAATTCAGAGAACTGGCAAGATTGAGGGGAAACGACCAAGGGGAAGGCAAAGAAGTAAATATCTGGATGGCTTGCTTACATGGTATAGGCGAGACAAGAACACGGGCGGATCCACGACTCTAGTGATCGTATGAAATGATGAAACTTTGACAGCCCGCGTTTATCAACATGGTACATAATGAACGAATTATTTGGGACTAGATTTTAAAGGGTGTTCTAGAGGCATAAGCCATACGTTAAGTGACCTCAAACAACGCTTATATATGTTACAGTAACTCACTGGCCAGGTTTGTCACTGTCACAATTACTGCCAGATATGACAGTGACGGGGTACGAGTATTTCACGAATGTCAAGTAACGGTAAATGTAGTCTCATTGCAGACATGGACGTTGGGGCTGAGACGTGCTAAGACTTTACATATTCTACCTCATATAATAATGAGGTGAGGTGAGGTTGTCAGTTTCGGTCCTCTCGGAGGTGGATGTAAGTAAAGTAAATGGCCATTTAACACTGAGGATATGATGATAGTCCCATATTTGAAAATACTATTAGGAACTCAATGTGTGATATCAATAGCAAGCGGGCGCCTTTACTTCTCATTACATTTCATTTGGGTGGATCTGGAAGCCCAGATCAATATACAAATCCGCCTCAATATGTATTCGCACTCATGACTACCTGGTGGACAGCAAGCGTACTAGTCACTGCGCTTCGGAGCTCCTACGAACTTGTGAGGGTCTATGTATATACACAAGAATGCCACGAATTGCTAAGTACTATTATCAGTGCGAGTATATTTGCATACACGTCGATGTGTTTAAATATGTTGGTACTTTATTAACAGCTAGTGGAAGATGCATTAAGACAGTTAAATGCAGAATAACCCAAGCAATGACAGCATTTCACAAGATGAAGATACATTCTCTGCATTTTCACTTTGTCAATCGACGTGAAGAAAAGAGTTTTAAAGACGTATACACAGGTAAACATGCTTATGGATGCGAATCATGGACAATTAACAGACATGAGAGAAATTATATGCTGGCTGCGGAGACGTGGTTTTACAGAACACTGATGAGAATACAATAGACGTATAGAAAAAGCAATGCAGATATCTTGAAAGCATTTAACACACAAAGAGAGTTGGTTACTCGCATCAGAAGAAGACAGTCCGCATTCTTTGGTCATGACATCAGAAGGGAAAAGCTGGCGTATATCAACACAACAGGAACATTAGAGGGGAAGAGAAGCAGCGGAATACAAAGAGAGAAGATGTCGGGCAGTTTGACATCATGGCATGGGGGAACATCAGTATTGAAAATGATTAGCAGCACACAAGACTTATAGCTGTGGACAGACATGATCACCAGCGCCACACTGCATGGACTATAAGAAAAAGAAGCTTACAGTATAGAAAGAGTCAGTTATCAAACTACATCAGATCTTATTACATAATCTACTTACCTGTCACTTGCATTAGTATAACAGACAGAATGGTCAGAAGCAATAATGTCCACTCCATGACTGTGTGAAAACAACAAGCACAATGCACTTTTGATTTGCGCATCAACAGGCGTGACCGTCCCGTCAGGAAACGCCCATCATTTCGATAAATGCGTTATCTAAACTGTTCACGGCAACTAAGAATAAACTGTATTATAAACTGTTTCAAATATCCTTGTGATTTACTGTGTACACATTCACTAACAACATGAGAGAAATCGAACAGATATTCCAGCACGAAAGTACTACCAAAAATGCACCAGATAAAAACCATCTATGCTTCTCCTTTCAGATCATCAATCAGTGAAGTTTATATAGCTATTCCAAACACATTTTCATCTCTGAAAAGTTTTTATTAAGGTCGTTGAGGACATGATTATGAAAATGGTCTAAGAATCGGCGTCTGCGTCTTTTATATCCCTGCACACTTAACATATGTTTGTTAACTACACGTTCGTTTGCGCGACTTCCTTGTACACCCGCCACTGCTTCTCCCTAGTGGGGCCCTTCCCACGGGCTCAACACATTGTAAAGGGAAAGTCTCATAGTCTGTCAAGCGTGAAAGTAATTGACTTACAGTTTACACTTTACAATTGACTGCTGCACACATCACCTAAAATGTTTGCAATACCAGGAAAGTGTTATCATGTTGCTAGACCTGTCTTTATGTACGCTTGGGCAAGTACCTGCACGGCTATGAGTTCATTGTGAAACAAGGCCAAAGCCAGCCGACGAGACATACCTTAACACAGCGGTTCTTAATTCAATATCAGACATGGGCCTTAGTAAACGCCAAAGCACCTATTTTAAAAGTTACCATTCTTTTTTTTTCCAAAGTCTTGGTGTTTATTAGCAAACAGAGCGTCTAACGTTGCGACACTCACAATGGATAAGACAAACATTCTAAAGACAAACCTATGAACGAATGCTAGCTGAGGAAACAATAACAGATGAAGTAACATACTTAAAGAATGCGTGAATTTAGATGTAAATAGGGGGATGACAAGAAGGGACGTATGAGAGGAAGATTAAGGCGTGTTTACAAACAGCGTTTTACTACAGCAATTAGCGTCTACACCTTAGAACATTTGTTGTATATGTATATACGTGTGTGTGTGTGTGTGTGTGTGTGTGTGTGTGTGTGCGTGCTTGCGAGCGCGTGTGTGTGTGCGTGTGTTAGTCGAGGTTCCAACTTCACGGCAACGGGTCGTCCCCACTATGCTCCATATCCGTGCCAATGCTCCCCACTGTCCAATGTGAAAAGTGAAACAGACAGGAGTCTCGGCAATCCAACAAGCCCGCACCGGTACATTGTGCATATATATATATATATATATATATATATATATATATATATATATATATATATATATATATATATATATATATATATATATATATATATATATATATATATATATTACTTGGCTGAACGCCTCTAAGCCGGGTCCCTTGGGTTCCAGGGTCTGGCCATAACTCGCCACCTGCTCGTGGAGGCGAGGTCTCGGAGGTTGATGCTGAGCCGCCAGCGACTGCAGCCTACCTTGTGCCAGACGTATTGGTTACCCATTCCTCTGGAAAACACAAGGGCTAGGCCGAGAGAGGGAACATGTCGTTTGGGCACCACATGTTTCTCTGAAGCTCTGCCCAGGCATTGTGATGGAATATTGGCCACATTCCAACTCAAAACTTTGGTCTGTCAAGACTGCAAGGTGCCACTCAGTTGCATATCCTTTTACAGGACGTTGCAGTCACCCCGAGAATTTATTTCTTTTTTCTTTTTTTTTTTGCTGTTTGTGATCTTGTGGGGAGACTGGGGAGAAATGGACATAGGGGAGAAATGGACCACCCCCTCTCTGGCCCCTGGCTGTGATGCAATGAAAGTGAAACCATGATAAGTTTGTTTTCCACATCAAACATAGTCCGAATTTTTCATTTGCCATCGACTTCCCGCACAGGTCGTTCCCACGCAAAGTTTGAAAAATTTTCTGCACTAAAGTTTCTTTTTCCAGTTCCAGACACCATCGTAAAGCAGACGCATAGTCAGGAATCAGGACAAGGTAATTACGTTAATATCTTTATTTACTTGTTATTTAAGAGTTCATATAAAAAATATAGCATATAATATTAGATTTAAGAGACTTTATGGCTGAATAATTTAATACATTGATGGGGGAGAAATGGACCGGTTTCATTTCTCCCCATGGTTCATTTCTCCCCATAGAAGAAATTGACAAGACAGTCTGTTGTTATTAAAAGTGTTGAAGATTGCATTCGAATATCAGCATTATTGATTCTTTTTAATACTGGGGTCTAAATCTAGACCAATAAAACTGTTAACAAATTTGATTTCAGTGATTTATTAAAGATGCACGCCATTCGTGCTATGATCAGTATTTCTTTGCAAATGATAGGCCTACCATTCTAAATGTTATATAATTATGTCACTCTTTTGTTTCAGATGCCAAGATTGTACATCAGAAACACCAACAAGGGTCTCGTTACGAGGAACGTATGAGAGAAGCTGTTAATGCTGTGAAAAATGGAATGAAAGTGAGGAAAGCTGCAAGGGAGTACGGCATTTCCTTCAATAACATTCTTACAAAAGACAGAGAAGGAAATGGTCTGCCTACTAGAATCGTACCAAATTATACGCATAGCCTTGTTTTCACAGCTAAGCAAGAAGCTGATTTTGCTAGTTACTTGAAAGATTGTGCAAGAATGTTCCATGGACTCACAACTAAAAACGTTCGTATTTTGGCGTACGAGATGGCGAAAGTCAATAACATTGCACATCCTTTAACCTGGGATGAGCAAATGATGGCAGGGAATGACTGGCTTTGTGGATTTTTGCGACGGAATCCCGAGCTGACCATAAGGCAACCTGAGGCAACATCTCTGGCTAGAGCTACAGCTTTCAACAAACATAATATTTGCACCTTCTTCAACATTGTGAAGGAAACCATTACAAAACTAAATGTGAGTGGAGCTCAAATCTACAATTTGGATGAGTCAGGTCTGACCACTGTACAGAAAGTGCCAAAAGTAATTGCCCCACGAGGAGTGAAGCAAATAGGCCAGGTGACATCCAGAGAAAGAGAACTGGTCACAATCTGTTGCATTGTGTCAGCTGCGGGTCACATTATCCCTCCAGTTTTTGTGTTTCCCAGAAAATTTTTTAAGAATTTTATGCTTGCAGGAGCACCTGAAGGTTCCCTTGGCCTTGTGAATGAATCAGGTTGGATGACCCGTGATAATTTCGTCAAAGTTATAATTCACTTCATTAAGCATTCAAGACCTTCCAAAGACTTCCCTTTGATTTTGATCTTGGACAATCACGATTCCCACATTTCATTTGAATCACTTGAACTGTGCAAGAAAAACAACATTCATGTGATCACGTTGCCACCACACACCTCATCTAAAACTCAGCCCTTGGACCGTTCAGTTTTTGGACCCATGAAGTCGGTCTACAACAATGCGTGTGATTCATGGATGATGAAAAATGTTGGGACACCACTGACAATCTATCAAGTTGCAAATCTAGGAGGCCACGCTTTTCTTAAAGCGGCAACTCCCATTAACATTCAATCAGGCTTTGCAGTGTCAGGTATTTGGCCCTTTAACGAAGATGTTTTTACAGAAGATGATTTTATGCCTTCAGAAATAACGAACAGGCCCATCAGCAAGGACAGTGAAAATGCCAATTTAGAAAGCAATGAACAGACGGGATCAGCATCTCCACATTGTGGTACCAGCACAGATCAAACTGCACAAGAATTTCATGAAAATCAGAAAGAGTGTAATGTTGAGAACCTTGTAGATGACTTGCAGGAAATATCAGGGAGTCTTCAACATAAAGCTACTTCTTCCTTTACTTCGCCTCATGTTTTCAGAGGACTACCAAAAGCTGGTCCGCGAAAAGATTCAAATAATATGAGGAAAAGAGGAAAAACTATGCTGGCTACTTCTACGCCAGAAATGGATCGAATTAGGGAAAGCGCGGTGATGAAAGAAAAGGCAGCAAAAGTTCCACCCAAAAAGGCAAAGAGACAGCTGCTGAAAGAACTTGATGTTGATTCAGATCCAGAAACTGACATTTCGTTTTGTGATGACACAGATTCTGATGTTTCATTTGGTGAAAATGAGGAGTGTACGGTTAGCTTGACTGGTGTGCGTGAGGTTTTTGAAGGCCAGTGTGTGCTATGTGAATATGGAACAAAGAAGACTTGTGTTTACTATGTAGGAATTGTAAGGGGAGACATTGATGATGATGGTGATGTTGAGGTAGAGTTCTTGCGCAAGAGTGAGAAGGTTGCTGGTAAATTTGTTAAGCCTAAGGTAGAAGATGTCGCCAGTGTCTCAATTACATGTATTAAAGCACAACTTACTAGATCTACAATCACTGGAACCACTTCTAGGACCAAAGATGGCTATGTCTTCAAAGAAAGTCTTGCAGGCATAAATGTCCGATAAAACTTTATATTAGATTAATATATCATATTAAACTTTTTTTACTGTGGCTAAACATAATAAAAAAAACTGCAAATATCCTTTTAATGATTATTTATTTCTTATAGCAATATGGATGAGTTGTTGCTGCTTCTTTTTAAAAAAAAGTCCATTTCTCCCCACTATGGTCCATTGCTTCCCACGTGCTGGTCCATTTCACCCCAATGGTGGTCAATTTCTCCCCATGTTCATATACATTTTTGAAATGCATTTTGTAAAGAAACATATAGAAATAGATTGCTAAATGTTTTCCCCTTTTAAAATAAATGAATGTACAACATTTTAGTCATGGTTTTGTTATGTTTCGATAACATCTGTTCCGGTGATAAGCAAAAATTGAAAACTACAAAATTGCTGGTCCATTTCTCCCCAGTCTCCCCCTAGTAACTTTACGTTCAGTAGTTTGAATTTCACACACACACACACACACACACACGCACGCACGCACGCATGCACACACACACACACACACACACACACACACATATATATATATATATATATATATATATATATATATATATATATATATATATTGCATTGTTTGTACAATTTCCTTCCACAAAACCATAATGTTCTTCACTAATTTCCATTTTAAATTTCTTTCTTGTGCTTCCCATTATAATTCTGAGTAGAAGCTTGTTGACATGGTTTTTGAGGTTCATTGTACGAAAATCTTCGCATTCAATTGCTCCTGGACTTTTGGTATAGCTATGAATTTGAATAACGAAGACACAAACAATAGATTGCACGATTAATTGCCTGGCATATTTCGCTGCATCTCGTCAGGTACATACTGCAGAATTCACACAACATAAAGTAAATTAACTAGATACATCCTTCAATCTGGCTGAAATATACACATATTCGCACAGTAATGTCAATTGTCTACCACGGTAATTTTCAACTTACTAACATGTCTTTCTGTTTGCACAAAGCTGGCTTGTGTAGATTGATCATTATGGCTTCAGCAGACTTTAACAAGCGAGTATTGTGTGTGTTAAACAACACGCGAAAGGCACTGTCTCTATCAATCACATGGCCGCTTTCGAGCATATGACTAGCATTTGATGAAGCGGGAAGCTTCCGGTGTGTCGGCACTACTAGGCTCCCATCGCCTGTGTGTAGTATCTTGTCGACCAATTGAGGTATGTGTTCAGGTACTCTTTTGTTCAACTGCCGTTCTGTTCTGCCGATGTAGGTAGACTGGCACCTACATGTGAATTGGTCAATACAATTGTCTTTGGCGTACAGAGGGACAGGCTCTTTTACTGCTGGGGTCGGAATCGGTGTGGTTTCGTACATGACTGGAGTTGCAGCACAGAATGTTCGGCCTACTACTGTACTGAGCCGGTCTTGTAGACGTTGCATTAAGTCATCCCCTCGAAAGATTAGTTGGATGAATACCTTGAGTTTAAGGACTGTAGTTTCGTCTGGTTTTGGTTTGGGCTGTTGGCAGTGGCGTTTTATAAATCCTGTGGAGTACCCATTCAGGTTTAAGACATTCTTCGGAGTTTCAGATGCAGCGAAATATGCCAGGCAATAAATCGTGCAATCTATTGTTTGTGTCTTCGTTATTCAAATTCACGACGGAAAAACATTATTTTGAATAGTATTATAGCTATAAATACAGATTTCTGAATATCGCTCGGTAAAGATTCACTGCTGTAAATACCATTTAACATTTTGGTTAATATATCTACTCTAAATTCCTCCAATACTTCTATTGTGATTTCATCTGGTCCATCTGTTTTTCCTTCCTTCATATGTTTCATAGCTTCTTCTTTTAGAATAGGTGGGACTTCCAGGTTACTTTCTTCCGTTAATTCTTCCCTTTCTCCATCATATAATTTATTATAATTCTCTTCAATACTCATTCCACCTTTTCATTATAGCACCTTCCTCCAATAATATATGTCCTGTTTTTGATTTCAAACATCTTGTATTTATTCTATTTTTCTTCCTGTGAGCTCACTGATTTATCTGTGCATATATTTTTGTATCTTTAAAGAAATTTAATTCAATTTTTTGCACTGCTCGTGTAACCTACTTTCTTTTGCCTTCACACAGTTATCTCTTATTTCTCTATTTATCTTAGCATATTTTTGTTTGTCATTTTTGTTCTATTTCCTTTTGTCCATCAGCATTAAGATTTATTCATTCATCCATTTTTTTAAATAGCTTTTTGACTTCTCGCTGGTAATATTAATTTGCTAGTTTGATGAATTGAGTCCCTTAACATTTCCCATTGTTCATTTACACTCTGTGCTTTAGCTATTGCATTGTACCTATTTTTCACAGTCACTCTGTATTGTTCTTGACTTTCTTTATCTACTTTCAGAACCTCTTCATTAGGTCTCAAGTCTTAACCATTTTTTCCCTCGCTTTAATCTTACTTGTATTTGCCCACATAGTTGTACATGATGACTATTACAGTCAGCACCAGGCATTGTCTTTACATTAATTAAAGCATTTCTAAATCTTTCATTAATAAGTATGTAGTCAATTTGGTTGCATATTTTCTTATCAGGGCTTTTCCATGTGTATAGTCATCTTTTATGGTGTTTAAACCATGTGTTTTCAATTATCATATCATTGATATTTGCACATTCTATTAGTTTCTCTAACCAGAGAGACGAATGGAGACGGATTGTATCTGCAGCAAAAAACCTCAATGGCTCGGAACGCTGAAGAAGAAGAAGATTAGTTTCTCTCCTCTTTCATTTCTTGTACCTAAACAATAATTCCCCACTACATCCTCCATTTCCCTTTTCCTACTTTTGCATTAAAATCTACAAGTATTATTTTTATTTCTTGTGATCCAAACTGAGCTATCGCCATTTCTACTTCATTGTAAAAGTATTGTCTTTCTTCATCACTACTGCTTGTTGTTGGTTATAATTTTGCCAGATCCCTTCCACCTCATCTCATTTATGCCTAGTATGTTCATTTTCATGCTATCCATCTCTCTTAGTACATTGTTCAACTTTCCCAGCTCATTTAATGCCCTAACATTCCATGCTCCTACTCTACATTTATTTATTTTAGTTTTTTTTTTTTCAGTAGCTGGATGACGGTCTGGTGTCATCTGTGGCTCATCACTGTCCCAACTGGACGAGGATGTCCTAAGACAGCCATTAATGTCGTTCAATATCTCTGAAATTTATGTTGCCATGAAATCTTGGGAAGATAATGTTGGTTTCCCCTTGCCTTCCACATCCATATGGTGGTCTTTTACCTCTGCCTTTGACAGCTAGTTCCGACTGTCAGGACAAGTGAGTGCCCTGCTCTTCTCAGCTGCAGAGTTGTCCATTTATTCGGGTGGATACTCGGTCCCCAGTGCTGCTTTAGCCACACCGTGGTGTGTTACCCATCCTCTACCACGTGGAGGTGCAGCTGGGATTTTTCCTTCCTAAAGATATTTATCTATGGCCAAAACTCTCCAGTGCTTTTAGAGGACCCAGGACAATGTGTGTTAACTAATTCAGTGCCATACAAAAAGTTAGTTTGGACCAAACATGGTACACAATCAATTGAACAAACATTATAATGTAAATTACCGTTCACTGAGTATTGAAATTGCGGAGGGAACTGCTACACAAAGCAAATAACAATGACCTTCAAGGTGGGAATTTAAAAAAAAAACAATTGATTTGGACTCCCAGTTCGACCCTGCCTACTATGGGCATCAATAAATTAAGAGGGGGCTGAGTGGTCTCGAGGTATGGTGTCCGCCTAGAGTGCTGGGGGTCCAGGGTTCAAGCCCCGGTGAGGGCTGCGATTTTTTCACATGGACTTCTAGTAACAAAATTTCCCCTAATCTCTGGGTAGTGAGATCGGACGCCCGTGTGTATCGTTGTGCATGTGAAAAATCCCTTGGCAGTTGGAAATCAAAAAAGAGGTAGCCTAACGGCGCTGCCGAGCAAAATTTTGAGTTAAACATCTACCCAAAGTATTTCAGGATAAGTATTTCAGGATCCTCGCCGGTGCTACAGAGTTCATGCACTGAGCTGAATTTCTCCGGACTCAGTCTTGAGTTAGGAGTAGAACGGAGCACTTATGGATTTCACCCATGGGCCGTGATGTTGATCCGTTGATTAAACTAAACAATCAATTAATTAAACACAGAATCTTGAATTTCTGAAACATCAAGAAAGTGTCTGGAAAGTAAGTGGCTGGTGTGGTATCGCTGACATCACACATGGAGTGCTGACTGGTATAAGAATATAAGGCTAGCATTATATATCCAACACATCTTGCAGCGAGGAAGACAGACACATGAGTAAACATGCAAATATATTTGCACTTATTTATATACATACACATATACGTCGACACTGTCGAAATGATAAGAGATCTCGCTCTTGAACTTTTGGTGTGCTGATGGCGAAGTAGGTGGTTAAACCCCTACACTGGCATTTAAGTTGGACTTCAAAGTTGACTTCTCGTTCAGAAAACAATGGCAAACTACTGAACGTACAAGTGCCTAGGAAATCAATTTGTGGTCGATAGCAACGTCCTGCAAAAGACGTGGATATGCAGGGATCACAAACCGCGTCCATAACTCCTTTGCCACGGACCCGATACACATGCATGCATGCAAACACACGAGTGCGTGAGCGCACGCGCATGCACGCACACACACACATATATATATATATATATATATATATATATATATATATATATATATATATATATATATATATATATATATATATATATATATATATATGATCATAAGGTGAGTCAAAAGAAAATCTATGTATGTTTTCACAATTTCAACAGGATGTTCTACATTTACATGATACATTAAAAACAAAATTCCTTACAATATTAAACAGGGAAGTCCTACAACAAGAATATTTCTTTGGACATGGTGTTTATTACAAAAGAATGTTCGTTTTTAATCTACAGACAAATTACATCAAATTGTCAAACATTTAAGTGTGTAAGCAAAGAAAGAAAGAATCTGTTAAGACAACTACATTAGTATACACAACCTCTCAATTCCTATATAAATATATACATCTGCAGTCTTGAAAGTTGCAACCAGCATTGATGAATTTAGTAAACAAAAAAGATTAAGTGGAGTACAATATAACAATAAGACTATTATTAACTCTTAAGAACTGAACAGCCAGAATTTGGAGCCTGTAAAGGGAAGCTAGTCAGCAAGGCTGGTAACTTTCTGAACTGTTAGTGTTGTATTCCCCTGGTTATACTTTTTAACCTTCAGAAATAAATATGTATTGCATGCATAATTATAGTTTTGGGGGAAAATAAGTCATAGAAAATAACTAACTTTAAACTTTAATATTATATGACAACACAAGGAAACAAAAATATTCACACAAATATTATTTTTTTTTAAAATAAATAAATAAACTAAGCATGAACAAGGAAAGCTTAATAATAATTTAACTTTCAATACAGAAAGATTAATGCAGAAGAATAAGAAGGATATTGTGTGAGCAGACTTGATAATTTTTCTTATACTGAAAAATAGCTTTTCAGTATTATGGGTTTAAATGTGCATATTAATATCTGATCCTCCCCCGATGTGTCTCCACCTTGCTGTGGTGGGGGAGCTTGAGTGTCCCACTGACCCCAAGCGCTATGCCGATGGATATGATGGATATTAACTACATATTGGACAGCTCTTGGGATAGGGACCAGACTAAGAGAGAAACAACCTGCTGCTCTGCAGGTAGACTGAGGATAGCAGTTTAAAACAGGCGAACGATGCCAATAATCTGTCTGGACACAACCTTTAAGGCTCTCAGCCGAGGGGTATGGCTGAACGTCTCTAAACCATAAATCCTCAGGCGTGAGAGTCTGGCCGACACATACCTACATCAAAATTGAGGTGAGGTGCTCTGCACGCTACATGCTTGGTGCAGATACTCGTTCGATGGCTCTTAGCTGGAGGATATGAGGGATCCCCGGATGAGAGGGCCTGGCCGTTTCTTGTCCACAGACACACGGAGGTAAGGTGCTGAGCTGGCAGCACATGTAGCCTACCCCGTGAGCGAGTGGTGGAAATACACCTCGGTCGCACGTTCCGATGAAAATCTGTAACCGTACTCATGGAGTGAGTGTAGTCAAAGGTGAAAAATTGTCTCGTTGACACTAAATGGAACGCTTGGCTTGCGAATCCATTAAGTGGCAGCCCGAAGCAAAAGCTTGCTGTGTGGAAGTCGAAATAAGAGTCTAACTTGTCTCAAAACCCGAGGAAGACTAACCTCATTAAAAATGCCCGCTGAAGTCGGAAGTGCCAGCCTACGGGCGACAAAATTAAAATGGCACTACGCAATTACGTCCAAGTGAAATGTCTTTCATGACCAGAAAAGCTCTAACTAGTCTTGACCTCGTGCTAGGAAAATCTACCTAGTTTCTGAATGCCGCTCTTGTTTGGAACAGCTCTGATTAGGTAGTTTCCCAAATGTCCATCGTGCCTGGAACAGCTCTGACCGGCGCAACGACAAGCACATGTCCGTGTCGAAAACTCGCTGAGTGGATACCATCTGTAGACCTGTCTGGTTTGTACGGGAACGGCCCGGGGCAAACAAAATGCCCAATATATTGAAGTGAGGAAATAAAGCAGCCATGAGCAGGACGTGAAGATTCCCTCGGTGAGCCTAGCACCAGGGCACTATGTGTCGGCCCTACAATTATGGAAGCCACCCTGGATGGCGGAAAATACTATGGACTGTCCCTGCCTTCCCTTGAGGGATGATCAAAGTTTTCAACTGTTCCAACTTGACCAGCTGGCATGTGGATAGTACCACAATAGTGAGAGTCTCCCAGGAATGCTAACCTGGTCAAAACAGCATGCTAAAAGTCGGATGTGTTGGCCTGAGGGTTTCGATCCAAGGGTGCCTCACTAGACACACCGCAATCACATCTGAAAAATAACACTCGTTGAATAATCATATTGTCAACACTCCAACACCAACTATAATGCTGTGTTCAGATATGGTGGAAAGAACGCAGGCAATGAATTACCTGGGGATACGGTTTGATCGAAGCCTTGCTTATAATGTGCACATAGACCAGGTGATAATTAAGGCCAAGCGGGGTTTGGCAGTGATGCGGGTGATGGCGGCAGCAAACTGTGAGCAGTGCCATCTATGTCTTCTGTACGAGGGGCTGGTCATGTCTGTTTTGGAGTATGCAATGGCAATCCTGACTCTCAGCCATAAGCAGATAGAAAGGATGGAAAGGATACAGAATGAAGCTATGCGCATTATTCTTGGATGTACAAGAGATACAGCATGCAGGGCGATGCGCTACCTTCTTGATTTTCCAACCATTGAAGAGAGAATACAAGGTTGCAGGGCACGCGCCTACTTCAGAATTAACGCAAACACACAACATCCACTGTATAGTGAAATTAGGAAGGTGAAGGGCAGCAGGTTAAAAAGAGGACAGTCGTGGATGGGTCAAGCCGAAGACATTCTTCAACAGGTGTGTTCACTTGAGGACTTAGAACCTGGCGAGGAGTGGGTGCAAGTGCCAACAGACTTCTGCACATCCTTTTCAGTTTGCATCCAACTAGATAGAAAATGCAGACAAGAAAATCCGGCTGCTGTTGAGGCTGAAGTACAAGCGTTGATTTTCGAGAATTCGCTAGACGGTGACGCGGTCATCTACACAGATGGGTCGGTCGTCCGACATGTGAGAAGCTCATGGGCCTTTACAGCTCGGGCCGGAGGGAGAATTGTGAAGGAGGACTCTGGTGCTTTCACTGAAACCACAAGTAGCCTGACCATGGAAGTCATGGCAGTAAGTAAAGCAATAACATGGCTCGAGACACAGACATTCACTAGGGCTTGTTTCCTTAGCGACTCAATGAACATGATCAAGAGGATAGAGGAGGGGTCGATCCGAAGAGAATGGTTGCTGCCTCTGGAGCGGTCTCGGCTGGCAAAGATTAGTTTCATCTTCGTGCCAGGGCATGCGGGAGTACAAGGAAATGAGCGGGCTGACAAGCTCGCAGGTGAGGCTACTGTGGAGGGCGGACGCGCCATGGACCAGGCCGACATTCTGAATGCTCTACGAGAAGTAAGACTTTTGCGAGAACCAAGTGATGACTGTGAATCTACAACAATGGCCAGACTGCGAGAGCAGCAAATTAAAAGAGGGGTGGCCAAACAAGAACACTACGCAGGACGCCAAAGAAGATTGATAAACCAACACAGAACTGGCGTCGTTAGCCGCTACACGTTGCGGGATTTGCTGAGGAGGGGATCCGAGCACTTATGGACTGAATGGTTCAATGTGCAATGAGGATGATCTGTCGACTAACTAACTAACTAACTAACTTTACCCCATAGAAAATGTTTACTAGTTTTTTCTATACCTATAGCTGATAGTTGGTTAGTTGTAACTGGTAACTGGTAGTGACTGATGTTTGGTTGGCTGGTAGTGACTGGTGATTCGCTGGCTACTTGTGGCTAGTGACTGATGATTGGTTGGCTGGTAGTGACTGATGATTGGTTGGTTGTGGAGACTATAAAACTAATTTTTAACTCTTAAATTTGATGCATCGATGGTCAGGCCACCTGAGTCCTGAAAAGGTGTTGCATCTAATGAGAGTAAGGATGGTATTGAAGCACATCTCCTGACCTGGTACAGTAGTGCCATTTCCATGTAGTTGTTTTATATCTATAAGTAGTATAACAAAAAGCAAAAGTAATCCCATAGCAGATACAGCCATAGGTGTGAGAAGTATTGGGTCTTTACAGATACTAGGTTATAATAGATAATCTCAGATGGGGTGACAATTTCTTTTTCTTGTGACTTTGTATTCCTAAAAGTAAAAGCATCATTTTAAAAAATGGAGGTCAGTACGACCATGGAGTTTAATACGCTTGTGATTAAACTTCCAGCGTGCTGCCAGCAGGGTAGTGAGATCGCTTCACATACCGATTAATTGGACTTAAATGCTGACTTCTCGTTCAGAAAACATTGGCAAACTACTGAACATAAAATTGCCTAGAAATCAACCTAGAATTTGGGTTGATTGCAATGTCCTGCAAAGGCCTGCAACATTTTATATCAGAAAACTGACCACATCGTTTACTGGTGAACCACAATAAAATCTTGCCATCAGTAGAGATTGAACCATGGACTACAGTGTTGATATGCAAGCATACTAACAACTATGGCAACCACAGCTTGTGCTTACATATAGTTATGTATTCCTTTGAGAAATATTTCATATGAGAGTTTTTTGTTGTTGTTTCACACAGACATGAAGGAGTACCATTTGATCTAAAATAAAAATGGCATTGTGCTAAGTTCTCTTCGCATGCCGTGAAGCACTCTGTTGCCTGACAGCCTCAAATTGCTTGGCTTCCATGCTTGACCTTTCTCCTCACCTGGAACATAAGACAAATCAATCAATACAATATATCTCTTTTTGTTTTGTTTATGATTTTCACGGTTAAAGTTGGCTGCATATCCTTTACAGCACATAGCAGTCAACCCTTGGATATTTTGGCTGTTTGTGATTCCTGCAAGTTTACGTTCAGTAGTTTTCCACTGCATTCTAACGACTGGCGTTCATACCTTTGTATGGAAACCAACGCAAGGCAGTCTGCTTCCAAATCGCCCGCAGCTGTGTTTCGATCACGGTATAAGCGATTATGAATTGTGTCCGTAACCCCTAGACACAGACATATCAATAATCCAGACAATACAAGTAGTCGTGTTTCTTGGGCAAAGTAGACCTGGTGACTACACCAATGTGATCCAGACAATACAAGTAGTTGTGTTTCTTGGGCAAAGTAGACCTGGTGACTACACCAATGTCTTTAGATACTGTTGAGTTTAGGTCTAATTTAGCATAGCAGATGTTTATTGGTAGTGTTTTGAAGTCCCTCCAGGAGTGATTTGTAATCTGTGAAGAACCCAGTCTTGGTTTGTGGTTTCTGATCTGATCTAGCAAATGCAGCTTCACTGAGAACTAAATTTTTGCTGTCTAGGAAATAGCATCTTTTAATATAATATTCTGTAATCTACTATAGCCACCCTACATTTTGACTTCTTATTTACCATTTTTTATATTATTAATTTCATTTGTTGTCAATGCTTCATTTTGCCCAAACATATTAATATAAACTATATGTGAGTGGTATGAATTGTTCATGTGAATTACACACAGTTGTCTTTCAGAACAATTTTTATAGTCGAGAGAGTACTTTGAATGCCATGTCCATTTGACATATTTTCCTGTACGGTGTTCATTAATAACACAGTAATTATATATAACATTACTGATTAAAATGTATAAACTCATATTTAACATTCAGCGTGCACTCTGTCATAATTCTTGTAAATAAAAACTGTAACTAATAAGAAATGACAAAAACTATACGTCTTCACCTGTAATAACGTTATACTGTAGCCTGACTGGGTACTCTCTTTCTACTCCTGGACCCCTTAGTAGCCCCAGTTTATTGTGTATTCTGTTGTATTGAGACCAGTAACTCTGTGGTTCCTTGTCTGGCTTAATCACATTTTTAACCTTGGCTCCTTCTATCTGGTTCAGCTTGTTCTCTAAGGATTTAAGGTAGGGCTTAGTGCTCTGTAAAAGAAAATGCTGCAGTCAGCAATGGACACAGAATGATAGTTTTACGTGTTTCATATGAATGTTAGTTTTATGTGTTTCATATGATATATCAAAAGTATAAACTGTCATGTGATAAGTGAGCTGATAATGTCATGAGCACAGTCAAATGAAGGTTTGATGCCTGAGCTCATCCCCTGCTAAGTGAGTGAAAGATTGGCCATTGTTTCTCTGTGCATTCAGGCCTACAAAACATGATGGCTCTTCCACATCAGAGACCCATAGCAAGAAACTGCTTTGGGACAAATCTTATAAACACGTCAGGCACTTGTTTTAAAGTGTAGAACAGAGCAGCGAAGCTGGTTGGTTTATGACCTCTACTGTCAATAATACCTTGCGGTGTAGGGGAGAGAGCTCTTGAGCCTGAGGAATTAAGGCTGCCTGGCAAGTGCTGTCACCACGAACTGTGCAAGTTAGGGTTTTCTTTTCGCCCCTGACAGAAAAAAGTCCACACCTTTCCGAGGGTTTGAACCTGGGTCTCCTGAAGGAGAGCCCAGCATCTTAGCCACTTGGCCAATGAGTTTAACTCTGAGTTTTGTGCACTGATGCTCAGATCATCTGATCCCTGAAAAGACTTCGCATCTTTTGGGAAGAGGTTGGTGTAGAGACTGTCCTCCCAACCCGGGACCCAAGAACCACTACTATGCAGGCTGTGCTGCAGAGCTCTCCTTCCCCTCTCCAAGCTCAGAAATCAGCAGATGTGTGAGACTGGCACTGGAACCACATCTGCAGAGACCATCCTTGGAATGCTAGACTGAGGACCAGGGTTACACCACATAGAGATGCTTCAAGGTTTAGGCCACTGTATGGTCTGAACCTGCGACCTCTACGACCCATGTGTGCAGTAGAAATGTGCAGCAGGGAAGTTGCATTTATTTATTAGAGTCAAACTGTGGCCCTGGAGATGTGGATAAACAGAAGAATATGTCATATTTTATGGGGGGAAAAGCAAAGGTTCTAGTGAGGCTGGAAAGAAAGATGATGAAAGAAATAAAGAAGAGGAAAGTTAAATATTTCAGCCACATTAGAAGATATAGCACCCTTGTGAAAATCATAATGGAGCGCAGAACTGAAGGCAGGCAAGTGTCAAGTAGACAGTGATACAAAGGATAAGATAAAATCAAGAGATGGATGAACAGCAGTTTGTCTGAGTGTACAACCAGGCAAGAGACAAAGAGTGTTGGAGATCCATTGCAGCCATCCTTCATTGTGGAGACAGCACTTGATTGATCAAAGATAACAGAGTGACCTCAGTCCTGCTTGCATCAACTCCCAAGGTGACACTGAACAAAACTGTGTGAATGTAAGGTGAATGAACAATACTCAGTTGTGACTATACAAGCTTAGACTTTTTTTTTTTAAATTGTATTTTTCTGAGGTAAAGGCATTCAGACTCAGTGAGAGAATGGTTGCTGTTGTTTCTCCCAGAAGGCAGCCATTGAAACCAAACTGATATGATGAAAACTAATGATCTGTAGTGAAGCTGTCATGTTATTTTAATAGGATATTAAGCATATGTTGTACATCACATCAAATGCATTATGCTTGTTGCCATCAATGCTGGATATACGATTTCTGCTCACATTAAGTCAATGAGCCAAGTTATATAGTTTTAAGACTATAAACATGCCCTGTGACAAAATTTACAAAGAATGTGAACTTCTTTCTGTCCCCCTTTCATTTTTGGGTGCTCGTCTTCTTACCTAAGAGAAAAGGCAAAATCAAAATCTCATAGTCTTGAACAGTTCTCATAGTTCTGAACAGTTCTCATAGTCTTGAACAGTTGGTACAAATTTACAATGCACACAAGCAATATCTTGCTTGGCAAGATCAAGGCCACGATAATGACATCAAAGGGACTGAACCCCTGATGCTGCTGGCAGTGTTAGGGTGTTCTACTATTACACCACTTGGAAACCAATGTGTTACCACTATGCTAAAGAGACACCAGGTGTGTTATCTTTATACCACTGTGATATCAGGTGTGTTATCACTATAAGACTAAGACATCAGGCGTGTTACCACTATTTTTTTTTTTGTTCGCATAGTGGTAACAAGCTTATTTTTCAGTGGTATAGTGGTAACAGGACATCGCTGTCAACATCAGCATCTTTCAGCTGATTGTTGATTTCTTGGCAAGATTACGCTCAGTAATTTGCCACTGCTTTCTGAGCGACTGGCTCACATAACCCATAAGTTACTGACGCAGAGAGAACCGCTACTGATTCTCGTGAAACATCACGTTACTCACGAGAGTATACAGGATTACTGAGAAAGTCGTGTAACCCCTAGACCAGAGAGACCGGCTGTTACCACTATACCACTAAGAAATCAGGTGTGTTACCACTATACCACTGAAACATAAGCTTGTTACCACTATACCACTGAAACATAAGCTTTTTACCATTATACCACTGTGTCATAAGCTGTGTTACCACTATACCACTGAAACATAAGCTGTGTAACCCCTAGACCAGAGAGACCGGCTGTTACCACTATACCACTAAGAAATCAGGTGTGTTACCACTATACCACTGAAACATAAGCTGTGTTACCATTATACCACTGAGACATAAGCTGTGTTACCACTATACCACTGAGACATAAGCTGTGTTACCACTATACCACTGTGACCTAAGCTGTGTTACCATTATACCACTGAAACATAAGCTGTGTTACCATTATACCACTGAGACATAAGCTGTGTTACCACTATACCACTGAGACATAAGCTGTGTTACCATTATACTACTGAAACATAAGCTGTGTTACCACTATAACACTGAAACATAAGCCTGTTACCACTATACCACTGAGACATAAGCTGTGTTACCATTATACCACTGAAACATAAGCCTGTTACTACTATACCACTGAGACACAAGCCTGTTACCACTATAACACTGAAATAAGCCTGTTACCACTATACAACTGAAACATAAGCCTGTTATCACTATACCACTGAAACATAAGCTTGTTACCACTATACCACTGTGACATAACCTTTTTGCCACTATACCACTGTGACATAAGCTGTTACCACTATACCACTGAAACATAAGCCTATTACCACTATACCACTGAAACATAAGCCTGTTACCACTATGACATAAGCTGTGTTACCACTATACCCTTGAGATAAAAGCTGTGTTACCAATATACCACAGAGACAAAGGATGAATATTAACAATTATACCACTTATATAGATTATAATTTAAATAACTCAGGTCCTGTATGACATCACACTGATGTTGGACAACAGGATGCCTTCATCCGACATACAAGACTTCGCGTTGGAGCTCAAGCGAACGAACACAAGCAAGCAAATTGATATTCATTCAAAATTATGGTCATTAATCTAGGCTCACAGAGTAAAACCTGATATTTAAAAAGAAAACAGGTGAGGTAGTGAGGAAAATACATGATCATTGATAACATCAGTAGTCTTCTAATATTGTTGTAGATAAGAAAGATAGCAACAACAATTTTAACATTGGTTATAATGCTATCTTAAGATCACTATGGAATTTGTGGAAGTCAACATAAATTATATCTTTAACAAAACTACGAATATTTGATTCTAATGTCAAATCAGTACTGCTTTAAGGATTTAAAAACACATGGATATCAACAACCACACTTACTAATAAACTACAAACAATAATTAATTTGTGCCTGCAGAGAATAGGACTGAAATGGTATGACAGAATCACAGATGTGAAGCCAATTAAATAAATCCTTGTGAATTTTCGTCTTCTTCTTCTTCTTCTTCACCTGCGTTCATCCGGAGAATTTTTTTGGATGTGAGTGCGTTGTGTCTGTTTACAGCACAGCTGCATTTTTGCGCCATTAGGCCGACACATCCGACTTCTGCGAGCATTTGTTGACCGGTTTAACCTTCCCGGGAAATCCTTGTGAATCAAGAAGTGAGGAAAAGATGGCGCTAGATAGGACATGTACTGAGAAAATCTGCTAATAGAATAACCAGCAAGTAATTCCTCTGGAAAAAATGAAGGCAAAATAAATAAAAAGAGACCTAAAAGCACACGGGGAAGTTAATTGGAGACATAAATGTGTGCTTGCTTTGAACTCAAGCGCGGTCCATACACATGCTACTACTTCCACTGCACTGGACTGATTTGTGCATGTGGATTAGCTTTTCCTATTACCAGTGTCTCACACCATCAAGTGAACCCACTCTGACTTCTGAGGTACTTGTAATTTACATCCCCAAGTCAAGATAAAAAAGTCAACATTGTAGTCCAACTGATGTCGGCATCAGCACACTGGAAGTTTAAGAGCAAGAGCTCTTATCCTTTCAGCTGTACCGACCTGAGAGATAGAAATGAATAATATGGGGAAGACATGAAGGAAGCTGCAAGAGACAGTAAAGGATAGGACTGCTGGACATGAACTGAGGGCCTATGCTCCACTGCAAGATTAAAGGTAGAAAGTGAAGAAGACTATTTGTGTAGCTGTTGATCTTCAAACAAAATGTACAATTAATGACAACACATTCTATACAAAGAAAACATACAGATAATGACATGACATTCTATGCAAACAAAATGTACAATTAATGACATGACATTCTTTACAAACAAAATGATAAAATTATTGCTGAATTGACTTTGCAATATCATAAAGCAATTATAATTATACTCACAACGCTTCTATCTTGTCTATTGTATGTACTCATATGGTCCGATATGAATCGGTCAGGTACCTCATCAGTGCCAAACTGTATCTTTGATGTATGCATGGACCTACATCTACTTTGACGAGTGGCTGGCTCTAATGTTTTGCTTCCACTGAAATCCTAAAGTAATATTGTATTCAATTTACAGTTGTAATATTGATTAAATAATAAAACATAGAAACAATAGAAACAATAAAAGTCTAAATTAATAACACAGTGCACTTGGAAATCAAAGTAAAGGAAACAGTACTACAGAAAATTATATAGGCTTGAGGTATTAAAGAAGTTACATGTGAATAGCCCAAGTGAAAACAAAATTTCATAAGATGATGAGTATTCTATGCAATCTATCTTTGTTAACTGAGGTGGAAAAAAAGTTATTATGTGCTATATTGAGCCAACTATTGATGTACAGAAGTGAATCATGGACGATTAGCAGACTAGTGAGGAATTATATGGAAGCTGCAGAGATGTGGTTTCACTGAAGATTGACGACAGAACTTAACTATTAAAGAGAAATAGTTACTCATATCACAGGAAGACAGTCCAGATTGTTTTGGTATGTCATGAGAATGGGAAAGCTTGAGGGGAAGAAAGGCACCCGGAGACCAAAACAGAAATGCTGGACAGCTTGGCATCATGGCATGGAGGAACACTAGCATTAGAAATGCTTGGCATACATGAGACAGAAGGCTGTGGACAGACATGATGTCCAACACCTTAAGGCTTGGACTATAAGGAAAAAAAGATAGGTTTGAGGCCGAAACTTGTAAAGAATCACCATGACCTCACACACATACTTCCATAAATACTTCAGTCTCCTCCCCTAGGTCTCACAAGGAGGATCTCAACTCTGTAGCACTGGCAAGGATACCAATGTATATATGAAAACCACATATTCTAAAAATATTCTTTATGTGCATTGTTTTTCCAATTTTAGTTTTTGTAGCAGACTATTTAGCTTTGCTTTTATGATATCCAATTGTCAATAGAATTATTCAACATATTAATTCAACACAAAACCTCCTATTTTTGTCGTCTTTACCTCAGAAGACCATACAACCGAAGGATCAAGAGAAAGTATAATGGACTGCACAGTTTATCAAATTAATTTTCCACATATTGACGTAAGGACGGCGGGCTTGACATCGACAACATCACCCATAGAGCGTCTATTGGTCTATACAAATATGGTCAACCACCATATGTCGAAGGTGTATAAAAGAGTCCTTTAACTTTACTTAAAATAAAAATTATAGACATATTTGGTTGATATATGTGAACAAATATAATCTGCCACATTGTGTTTTTAATCCTATAGTTAATAATAAGCTTAGAAGCTCTGACTGACCTGTTTATGTATTGTTGTATAATCTGGGGACCAAGGCGGTTTCGCTATCGTCAGTGTAGTTCTATGCATGGGCCTGTCGCCTTTTCTCGGGTTGGACGAGGATGTCCATGGACGTGGTTGCCCACAATAAGCCCTGTGATTGTATGGTTCATGTATTACAGGGTAGTAAAAGCCACCTTCTGTGAGTATTGTTGTGGCAGTTTTACCCTGTCCGAACAGAACTCTTGAATCATATAACTTTTCATCCTCTGACTCCATCTCACAAAGGAAGTCTTCAGCCAATTAAAAATGCTGAGTACAGCAAATGAATTAGTCAGTAGTAGACACCTATGTCATAAAAATAATTCTGAATTAATCAACAGTCTAGTTTTCATTTTTAATTTTAAACATTGACACTAATGCTTGCAAATATAGACACAAAAGAGTTAAAAGTAGGAGAAAGAAATATGAAAATACTCCGGGATGGCGGCTGCTGCTGCACTTGGAGGAATGAGCACCACAAGCATACCTCATGTGCAGTGAAGTCATTCGATATAACATAATCATAATAAAGAGAATATGACCTCCACACTAGGTAAGTGCCCTGAAATATTAAAATACTTTATTTAACTAAATTCTAGAGAAAAGACTACGTCCTATAATAGAACCCCAGCTAAGCGAAACAAATCTTGGATTTAGGAGAAACAAAGAATGCACAGCCATTTTTGCTCTTAGACAACTTATAGAAAAATCAATCAAATTTAATGAGATACTCACTCTACTTAGCCTTTGTCGACCAAGAAAAGGCATTTGCTATAGTAGATAGAAATAAGCTGTTGGAAATCCTTAAAAAAAAAGATATGGAGTGAGTACACATTTAACAAACTTATGTAGAAGCTTATACACCAAAATTGAATGCACAGTAAGAACAAATGAAGGATTCTCAGAACCCTTCACCATAAGATCCAGAGTATGACAAGGTTGTGTCCTGTCCCCTCTCTTGCACATAACCTGTATGGACGGCATATATAAATAAAGCAGCCAAAGAGAGACTTAACACCGCATGAAGAACAGAACACAGAAGAACTAACGACAAATCACACCATTAAAGAACTCTTATTTGCAGATGATCAAGCATTAATTGCAAAATCAAAATCAAAATTACAGGACCACATAAATAGTCTGAACGGCACGTAACATGAAAATTAACACAAGTAAAACAGAGACAATGACTATAACCAAAGAAGAAAGCACAATAAACATTCATCTAGACGAACATCCCCTGCATCAAGCAAAGAGCCTCAAGTACCTAGGAAGTATAATTCATCAAATGGCAAATCAGTACACGAGATCGAAAATAGATGCAATAAAGCAAACCAACACATTGGGCAAATAGCACCGATACTAAAGAACAAACATGTATCAATAGCCATGAAGAAAGCACTTTACAACACACTCTTCCTACCAACTCTATGTTACCAATGCCAAACCTGGACAATGACAGAAAAAAGAGAAAAGTAAAATCACAACAACAGAAATGAGATTCCTGAGAAGAAACTCAATGTATCAAGAAGAGATAAGATCAGAAATGAAGAAATCGGGACTAAAGTGAGGGTTATAGCAGCGCTAGATTTTATCAGAAAACAGCAGGTTAATTGGTTTGGCCATGTAACTAAATGAAACTAGACAACCAGCTACTAACTGTACACCTCAACAAGCAATGATGTACAGACCAGACGGAAGCAGAGGAAGAGGTCGACCACGTAAATGATGGATGCAGGGAATAAGAGTCCATGGGAATATCGATACATGAATCCCATGATTATACTTCACCCTGACACCGCAAGCAAACCTGATGAGATGAGATTTAACGTGTAAAATAGTAAAACTGTCTTGTTTGGGCATCGTAAATCGTAAATTATGAACTAAAGTGTCGCAAAAGCAAAACATTTTTAGCGTGAACCGTATACTGTAAACACATGTCATTTTTAACTTGTTGGCACTCTTCCGAATTGCGGTCCCAAATAGATCCGCAGTGAATAGGTCAGGGGTAAGGGTTAGGGTCAGTGTTTAGTTAACAACTAACCCTAACCCTTAACCCCTGACCTATTCACTGCGGATCTATTTGGGACCGGAATTCGGAAGAGTGCCAACTTGTTTATTAAACTTTTTAAAGCGTGTAAAAATAAATTTACCTAATGTACTAATGTGAATCGGCCAGTCTCCCTGGCCTAGGTGTTAACGATAACGTCTTTCTCCGTAATCCCGTATATTCACGTGACGAACAAGACCTACGCAAGAATCGGTGGCGGTTCTCGCCGCGTCGGTAACTTACCGAGTATGAACCGGTCGCTCAGAAAAGCAATGGCAAACTAGTACTAGTAGTAACTACTGAGCGTAATCTTGCCAAGAAATCAACAATCAGCTGAAAGATGCTGATGTTGACAGCGATATCCTGTAACTGTAAAGTAGGGGAGACTGGGGAGAAATGGACATAGGGGAGAAATGGACCACCCCCTCTCTGGCCCCTGGCTGTGATGCAATGAAAGTGAAACCATAATAAGTTTGTTTTCCACATCAAACATAGTCCGAATTTTTCATTTGCCATCGACTTCCCGCACAGGTCGTTCCCACGCAAAGGTTGAAAAATTTTCTGCACTAAAGTTTCTTTTTCCAGTTCCAGACACCACCGTAAAGCAGACGCATAGTCAGGAATCAGGACAAGATAATTACGTTAATATCTTTATTTACTTGTTATTTAAGAGTTCATATTAAAAATATAGTATATAATATTAGATTTAAGAGACTTTATGGCTTAATAGTTTAATACATTGATGGGGGAGAAATGGACCGGTTCATTTCTCCCCATGGTTCATTTCTCCCCATAGAAGAAATTGACAAGACAGTCTGTTGTTATTAAAAGTGTTGAAGATTGCATTCGAATATCAGTATTATTGATTCTTTTTAATACTGGGGTCTAAATCTAGACCAATAAAACTGTTAACAAATTTGATTTCAGTGATTTATTAAAGATGCACGCCATTCGTGCTATGATCAGTATTTCTTTGCAAATGATAGGCCTACCATTCTAAATGTTATATAATTCTGTCACTCTTTTGTTTCAGATGCCAAGATTGTACATCAGAAACACCAACAAGGGTCTCGTTACGGAGGAACGTATGAGAGAAGCTGTTAATGCTGTGAAAAATGGAATGAAAGTGAGGAAAGCTGCAAGGGAGTACGGCATTGCTCGCTCTACCCTCAATAACAATCTTACAAAAGACAGAGAAGGAAATGGTCTGCCTACTAGACTCGTACCAAATTATAGGCATAGCCTTGTTTTCACAGCTAAGCAAGAAGCTGATTTTGCTAGTTACTTGAAAGATTGTGCAAGAATGTTCCATGGACTCACAACTAAAAACGTTCCTATTTTGGCGTACGAGATGGCGAAAGTCAATAACATTGCATATCCTTTAACCTGGGATGAGCAAATGATGGCAGGGAATGACTGGCTTTGTGGGTTTTTGCGACGGAATCCCGAGCTGACTATAAGGCAACCTGAGGCAACATCTCTGGCTAGAGCTAAAGCTTTCAACAAACATAATATTTGCACCTTCTTCAACATTGTGAAGGAAACCATTACAAAACTAAATGTGAGTGGAGCTCAAATCTACAATTTGGATGAGTCAGGTCTGACCACTGTACAGAAAGTGCCAAAAGTAATTGCCCCACGAGGAGTGAAGCAAATAAGCCAGGTGACGTCCAGAGAAAGAGGAGAACTGGTCACAATCTGTTGCATTGTGTCAGCTGCGGGTCACATTATCCCTCCAGTTTTTGTTTCCCAGAAAAATTTTTAAGAATTTTATGCTTGCTGGAGCACCTGAAGGTTCCCTTGGCCTTGTGAATGAATCAGGTTGGATGACCCGTGATAATGTCGTCAAAGTTATAAATCACTTCATTAAGCATTCAAGACCTTCCAAAGACTTCCCTTTGATTTTGATCTTGGACAATCACGATTCCCACATTTCATTTGAATCACTTGAACTGTGCAAGAAAAACACCATTCATGTGATCACGTTGCCACCACACACCTCATCTAAAACTCAGCCCTTGGACCGTTCAGTTTTTGGACCCATGAAGACGGTCTACAACAATGCGTGTGATTCATGGATGATGAAAAATGTTGGGACACCACTGACAATCTATCAAGTTGCAAATCTAGGAGGCCACGCTTTTCTTAAAGCGGCAACTCCCATTAACATTCAATCAGGCTTTGCAGTGTCAGGTATTTGGCCCTTTAACGAAGATGTTTTTACAGAAGATGATCTTATGCCTTCAGAAATAACGAACAGGCCCATCAGCAAGGACAGTGAAAATGCCACTTTAGAAAGCAATGAACAGACAGGATCAGCATCTCCACATTGTGGTACCAGCACAGATCAAACTGCACAAGAATTTCATGAAAATCAGAAAAAGTGTAATGTTGAGAACCTTGTAGATGACTTGCAGGAAATATCAGGGAGTCTTCAACATAAAGCTACTTCTTCCTTTACTTCGCCTCATGTTTTCAGAGGACTACCAAAAGCTGGTTCGCGAAAAGATTCAAATAATATGAGGAAAAGAGGAAAAACTATGCTGGCTACTTCTACGCCAGAAATGGATCGAATTAGGGAAAGAGCGGTGATGAAAGAAAAGGCAGCAAAAGTTCCACCCAAAAAGGCAAAGAGACAGCAGGCATAAATGTTCGATAAAACTTTATATTAGATTAATATATCATATTAAACGTTTTTACTGTCGCTTAAAATAACAAAAAAAAAAAACTGCTAATATCGTTTTAATGATTATGTATTTCTTATAGCAATATGGATGAGTTGTTGCTGTTTCTTTTTAAAAAAGGTCCATTTCTCCCCACTATGGTCCATTGCTCCCCACGTGCTGGTCCATTTCACCCCAATGGTGGTCAATTTCTCCCCATGTTCATATACATTTTTGAAATGCATTTTGTAAAGAAACATATAGAAATAGATTGCTAAATGTTTTCCCCTTTTAAAATAAATGAATGTACAACATTTTAGTCATGGTTTTGTTATGTTTCGATAAAATCTGTTCCGGTGATGAGCAAAAATTGAAAACTACAAAATTGCTGGTCCATTTCTCCCCAGTCTCCCCTATATGCGAACCAAAAAATAAAAAAGTGAATTTAAGCACACTCACACAAAACTGAAGCATCTATAAACAAGTAACTAAACTAGTGTAAGGTGGACTGTGAATGGTCGAATGGATTGGGAACGGATGGTACTGAGGTAAATAAAAAAAAAGTAGTATATCAATTAAGTACTACAAGTGGGAAAAATTGAAATACGCTTTAATTTAATCGCCTTTACAATGGTTACAAATCTCTACAACCATGAAATAAACTACTAAGTAAACAACATAAGATAAACAGATATACTGCGGCGCGATGCAAAACACAAGCTGCCTGGATTGTTTTTCGTCTCCAAGGCTGTGGTCAAAGTTGAGAGTTCACGGTATCTAAAAATCAGATTGACCAAAGCATATTAACTTTAAACAGAACAAATAATGTTAAAACTTGATATCCAGATAATATGGGTAATTGTACCGGGTGTTTGATATTTTGTGGTGCTAGTCTGTAAATAACATAGTCTTGTTTATGTTCGGAAAGCCATATTCTTTCTGAATACTCTATCTTTATATTCGTTGTTCCAGGAAGCTGTTCTTAATCTTTTGTCCAACCCTACTTTCTTAAAGAATTCAAATATCTTGGAAGTATAATCACATAAGAAGACAGATTGGACAGAGAAATCGAAATCAGATGTCAAAAAGGAAGTGCACTTACATATCAACTATCACCCATACTGAAACATCCAAATATACCTATGTCCGCAAAACGACAGATAATAAACTACATATGTACATCAATCCTATGCTACCAATCTCAAACTTTGACATTATCCAAATCACACTTACGCAGAATCAACACCTATGAGATGCCTGAGAACTACCAACTTAACAATCTGAGACCGAATAATAAATGTTGTTATCAGACAGACAGTGAGATCAACATCTTGTACCACATTTATCTACAGACAGAAGACCAAATGGTTTGGCCATCTCGTTATAATGCAACACCAGCTCTTGCCCTACATCAAAGATCTTTTGCTACGAGAGCAAGAGGACGCCCGAGAAGAAAATGGATTGACCACATCAATGACATTGTACAATCACACGGAATGACACTATCCAGAGCCACCCATCTCATTACACTTTGTATGTAGAACAAATTTAAAAAATGAAGTACATGATGTCATTCAAAATGTGCTAAAAATTCATTAAATTGGTCACGATAGTTACTGCTATGACCTAACGCTGTTTTGGGGGAAGCTGGAAAGTACCAATGAAGTATTCATTTTAAACAGGTGATGGAAATGTCCACCACAGGCTTCAAGACATCACTGTACACGTCTCTTCATATTGTCAAGTACCTTCTGCAGCGTGTCTGAAGTTATTTCTTGAATGGTAATTCAGATTGCTTCTTTCAGGTCTCCAAATGTGTGTACATTATGTTATGTTTTGTAAACATTTCCTTTCAAGAAACCCCATAGATAATAACCTAATGGAGTTATATCTGGAGAACGAGCCGGCCAAATTCCACGTGATAGTATGCGATTTGCGAAAATCTCTTCCCAACAAACAAACAAACAAACAAACAAACAAACAAACAAACAAACAAACAACAACAAAAAACGCAGTGATGCTCTAGCTTTCCTCCGTTGATAACACCATTCTGTGTAAAGTGCAAAGAATTACTCCAACAGACGACAGCCATTCGCTGAATATTGCTTCGCAGTCTACTGAGGAACACATTTTTTTATGACATCATGTACTTTATTTTTCAAATGTGTTCTACATACAAAGTGTAGTGAGACTTTACAAACACAGTGTATATTTTCGCTATTTTTATACAATTTCTATATGTTTTACACAAAATATTTTATTAAAATAATACTAGATAGAGCTGAAAAATTAACTAAATCAAACTGTACCTTGTTCAAGTCACTACATTATATTATAAGCGGAATTTTTTTTTTTTTTTTTTTTTTTTTTTCAAATTAGCTTCCGAGCAAAAATTCCTTAGAAAAAATATATAAGAGAAAAACAAAGTAGCTGCCATTTCAAACGATTTATTTTTATCAAAATGGTTTTAAAGAAAATCAAATTGACCCTGTTTATGTTCATAAAGACCTGAGTGAGACAATTATATCGTAGATTATTATAAGGAGAAATGTGTGGGGTATTTGGGGAGGGGTGGGGATAATGGGTGAGTGAGTGAATTTGTGTTTGTTTATGGGTGGGTGTGGTATGTGTAAATTGTTATGTGGCTGTGTATGTATATGGGTTGGTGTGTGGGTCGGTGGACGTTTATGTTTATGTGTAGAAATAGTAAATGGGAAATCACCACGTGGGTGTTTATGTGCATGTGTAGAAATAGATAGTGGGAAATCGGTACTTCACTTTTAATTCACCGCAAACAAATGAATTCCATGAGTTCCCGGGAAATCACGTGACATCAGGGTGATTCCATGGTGGATGTAGGGGTGTATGGATATTAATTACAGATACAGACATATAATTGCTGTTGCAAGTAGAAGGCAAGCAGGTGCTAAATCTATTTATTGAAATAAAGAATCATATAAACTGAATGTGTTGTCAATCACTTTCGGTTGAGTGTGTCGTGGATTGCTAGACCAATCGATGGATGCAATAAATGTTTCTGGGCCCTGAGGTCACTCACTGTCGTTGGAGTGTATATCCATATCTTGTGTTACTCGTCTTATCTTGTGTATGTCCCATCTGTCTGCGCTCATCTTTGGTGTATCTGGGGGTCAGTTTAGGAATGCAATGGCATGCGGTTTTGGGCACAACTTGCTGCAAAGACACTTGTCGACCGACCACAAAGTGAATCCCGATATCCTTATTCTGAAAATTGATGATCCCACGAGATGTAGGTCAGTGCTAAAAATAAATAAACGGTTTGTTTGTGGTGAATTAAAAATGAAGTACCGAGAAATCATTGGGTGGTTGTATCAATGATAACACAATCTACTGATTGATGCATTGTGATTTCCCTTTAACTGTTGTGTAAATAAATAGCAAAGATGTAACTAACTACTGACTAACTAACGAACCAACCAACAAAACAAACTATTTAATAGTTAATTAACCAACTAAATATCTAACTAACTGACTAACCAACTAGCTAGCTATCTAGCTAGCTAAACAAATATGTACCTATGTAACTTAACCTATAACTAATTACATGTCTGACAAACTAAATATCCCACTAAATGTCATTAAAAACTGTCATTTACTGCCAATATAATACCTCGCGGTGTATGGCAGAGGGGTCTTTGAGCCTGAGGAATTAAGTCCGCCTGGCTAGTGCAGTCGCCGCTTTAACTGTGCAGGTTTTGGGATTTTCTTTTTGCCCGCGACGGATGGTTAGTTAGATGGTTGGTTGATTGGTTGATTAGTTAGTTAGATAGTTATCTAGCTATTTGGCTAGTCCAGTTAGTTAGATAATTATTTAGTATGTTTGTTAGTTAAATATTTAGTTTGTTAGTTAGAGGAGCGGCTGGTGGAGTTGCTTGAACACCGGACTCTCCTTCGGGAGAACCGGGTTCGATCCCTCGGTAAGGTGTGGGATTGTTTTCCGTCGCGCTAGCTTAGCTAACTAACTAACTAACAAACTAACAAACTAACTAACTAACCAACTAACCAACTAACTAAATATCTATCTAATTAACTGACTGACTGACTGACTGACTTCTGTTGTCCTACTGCTTTTGGCTTGAAGCGTCGTGTTTCGCCTGTCTTGTTGCTTTGCAGTACTTTGCGCTAACGTTATATTTGATTTCTTCAATATCCCTTTTACTACATCTAGCCAACTCTTTCTGGGTGGTCCCCTCTGTATGTATCGCTTATATTCTCACGTAGATCACAATTGCAGCTGGTTTATCTTGTACAGTCAGCATTAGGCGTCATCACTACAGTTGTTCTTTGTTTCTAATTTGTATCTCTACGTGTGTGTGTGTGCCTGCGTGCGTGCGTGCGTGCGTGCGTGTGTGTGTGTGTGTGTGTGTGTGTGTGTGTGTGTGTGTGTGTGTGTGTGTGTGTGTGTAAGACTGTGTATGCTTGTCATTGGTAACACAGCGTTAGGACGACTAAAGCATCCATCAGCTACTATTGTGTATGCATATTGATATTTGGATGTTCCAGAACAGGTGTTTGTGTAATATCCGATGTTGTTTGCTTTCAGTATTCTCGTTTCTATTTCTCTATTTAGTCTTCCATGCTCTTTGAACACACTGTCCAGATACTTGTACTCTGAAACTTTTGTTAATAATTTCCCACTTATATCTACGTTTTGTTGAATTGGATTGTTGCGCTATTGATGTTGTTTGTCCATCAAGAATGATGATGACCATTCATTTCATCCAGTGGGGTTGAAGGTGTGGAGCCGTGGGTTCTAAGATGGCTGATAAGGCCTATTTTGGCTCGAAATGTTCTTTGACAATGTGGGCAAAGAATGCTTGATGTCTCTGGAGGAGGATTTCCTGCAGTGGTTTTTCTGTCCTGCCTTTTCTTCACAGCTCTTGCAGTCCTGGTTGCCTCACATATGACTGCACCTTTGCGTAATGATGCACGCCACGAATTTCGGTCTCTGGCTGCAGCCTCCCAGGTGTCATGCTGAATTCCAAAAGCATTCAGTGAAATTTTCAGAGTGTCTTTAAAGCGTTTCCTCTGGCCACCTTGGGAGCGTTTACCACAACGCAGTTCGCTGTAAAAAATTCGTTTAGGGAGCCTGTGATCTGGCATGCGAGTCAAGTGACCAGCCCAACGAATCTGATTCTTCATCAGTAGAGTGTGGATACTGGGCATGGATGCTCTTTCTAGGACTTCAGTGTCTGGAATCTTGTCTTGCCATTTAATCTTCAGTAGCTTCCTTAGGCAGACTGTGTGGAAGTGGTTTAATTTCCTAGCGTGTCGCTGATAAACAGTCCAGGTTTCACAAGCATATAGCAGTGTGGATAATACAACTGCTTTGTAGACTTTTAGCTTTGTTTGCAGGCTTATTCCAGTTCTGTCCCATACATTCTTGTACAGTCTGCCAAAGGCCGCACTGGCCTTGGAGATTCTTGCATTCACTTCGTCATCAATTGTGGCAGCTTGTGACACAGTGCTGCCAAGATAGGTGAATTTGTCCACAACACTTAGTCTATGATCATTCACTTTGATATTCGGCACAGTGTGATTATTCCCTGGAGCTGGCTGGTACATAACTACAGTCTTCTCCAAGTTGATATTGAGCCCAAAGTTGGCACAGGCATGTGAGAAAGCTGAAACATTATGTTGCATGTCCGCCTCTGAGTTGGCGTATAGAGCGCAATCATCAGCAAACAGGAGCTCTCTGACGGTGTCGCTGTTAATTTTGGTTTTAGCTTTCAGCCTTCTGAGATTGAATAACTTTCCATCCATACGGTAGTTGATGTCTATTCCAATGTCGTTGTTCTCGAAGGCATTCATCAGCATGGCTGAAAACATGAGGCTGAACAGTGTTGGTGCCAGGACACATCCTTGCTTCACTCCATTGGTGACAGGAAAGGGCTCAGACAGTTCACCATTTTCCTGTACTCTTGCCTGCATGCCATCATGAAATAGCCGCACTATTTGGACAAACTTTCGTGGACAGCCATATTTTGCCATAATCTTCCACAGTCCTTCTCTGCTGACTGTATCAAAAGCCTTGGTAAGGTCAATGAAAGTGGAGAACATTTCGCAGTTCTGTTCCTGACATTTCTCTTGCAGCTGCCTTGCAGCGAAAATCATGTCAACAGTTCCACGTTCTTTTCTGAAGCCACATTGACTCTCAGGAAGAAGACCTTGATCGAGATGGGCTGTGAGGCGATTGAGAAGAATTCTGGCGAGTATCTTCCCTGCAATTGAAAGCAAGGAGATGCCTCGGTGGTTGTCACAGGATTGGCGGTTTCCTTTACGTTTGTAAAGGTGGACTATTGACGCGTCCTTGAAATCTTGTGGCATGGTCTCATTCACCCATATGTTTGTAAAGACTTGGTGAAGCTGCTCTGTTAGGACCGGCCCACCTGCCTTGTATATCTCTGCTGGGATGGAGTCAGGACCAGGTGCCTTGCCGCTGGAGAGTTGCTGGATGGCTTTGTTTACTTCCACTATGGTTGGCAGGTCATCAAGTGTCTCATTGGTGGGAACTTGAGGAAGGCAGTTGATGGTTTCATCATCGAAGAAGGAAGTTGCATTTAAGATTTTGCTGAAATGCTCTGCCCAGCGTTGAAGGATTTCTTTCTTATCGGTGACCAATGTTCCCCCATCTGCACTGAGGAGGGGAACTATGCCTGGTGATGTAGGACCATAGACCGCTTTCAGTGAGTCGTAGAAGTTTTTCATATCATGTCTGTCAGCAAAGCCCTGAATTTCATCAGCTTTGCTGCTCAGCCAGGAGTCCCGCATGTGCCGAAGTTTCTGCTGCACTACTCTCTGAATGTTCTTGAAAGCATCTTTTTTTGATGTTGACTTTGGGTCATTCAAATGTGCCTTGAGGAGAAGATGTTTCTCGGCCAGCAATTGGTTGATGTCTTCGGAATTTTCATCAAACCAGTCTTTATGCTTTCGGGGGCTGGACCCAGGATTTCCATAGCAGTTTTGTAAATTATGTCCTTTAGGGATCTCCATTCTGTTTCTGTATCCTGTTTAGCTGCAGCATTGGGCTTGAGGCGGTCTTCCAGCATATTTTCAAATGACTGCTGCATTTTCTTGCTGTTTAGGCGGGTGACATTTAGCTTTTTTTGCATTTTCGCCCCTTGAGGACGCCGTGGTGGCCTGATGTGAATGTTTATTTTCGAGACAATGAGACGATGGTCTGTCCAACATTCGGCACCACACATGGATTTTGTCACTCGAACGTCTTGTCTGTCACTCCTCCTGACGATGACATAGTCAATGAGGTGCCAGTGTTTCGAGCGAGGGTGCATCCACTGATGTCCTATTTCTCATGGGGAGACGGAAAATTGTGTTCGTAATCAGGAGATCATGTTCGCCACATGTCTGAAGGAGGCGGAGTCCATTGCTGTTACAATTTTCGACTCCATGCTTTCCAATAATGCCACTCCAAGAGGTGGTGTCCGTGCCTACTCTGGCATTGAAATCCCCAAGGAGTATAAGTTTGTCTCCTTTGGGAACAGATGTTAATACATTGTGCAGGTCCTCATAGAACTTGTTCTTGACATCATCTTCGTTGGTCATAGTTGGTGCGTAGACACTCACAATGGTTGCATGCTTCCTTCCATTCAGCAGGGGCAACTTCATGGTCATGAGCCTGTCAGTTTATAGCCTTTGTGAATCCAGCTAATTTGCCGACCAGGGCCGACTTAATGGCAAATCCCACACCGGATTGGCGTCTTTCCTCGCTTTTCCTTCCACTCCAGAAAAATGTGTAGCCGGCACCTATTTCACAGATTTGGCCTTCTTCTGCAAGTCGTGTCTCGCTCAAGGCTGCAATGTCGATGTTGTACCTGCCCAGCTCTCTCCCAATCAGTGCTGTTCGTCTCTCTGGACCCGACGCGCCGTCTCTGTCAAGTAGGGTGCGTACATTCCAAGTTCCAATTGTTAAGGGAATATGGTTTACTCTTTTAGCTTTGCTTGTTTTATCTTTCTTTGTATGTCGACCGCAGTTAGGGTACCCACCAACCGCGGCTAGCTGGTTAGGTAGTGATGGAGCAGACAATGTTTAGGGCACCTTTTCTAGCCCCTTCCTCATGCTATGGAGGTGAGCAGTGTGTTCCTATAGAGGGCTGCTCAGTCGCTCAGGGGGCTGCCGAATCCCACTGCTGCTCCGGTCAGTAGAAGACGACCATATGGCCTGAGCCGCCTGTGTGCAGGTCTGCGACTACGGCTGCCAGCGTACCCACGCCTGCCGCTTCGCCGCTCGCCCATCGCCACAGGGCTTGAAGGTGATATATGACGTTGGATGAAGAATGACTTGCGCGATGACTTGGATTAAAGTGAGGAAGAGTTGCGCAATTCGTCGACCTCACTCTCTCGCCTGAGTCCATCTGAGTCCAGTGGCAAGACAAGTCGAGACGACTGGAGACGAATACAGGTGCAGTGGATGACCAGGGCGCTCTACGTGCCTTGCCGTGCTCATTACGTTCCACAACGCTTTGCAGGTAAACGCCGTCTTGCCCGTTGAATCAGGAATGATTTCTTCCGCGCAGTCTGCCGAATCCTGTCTTCACATGCTGGGAAGGCATACCCTAGTTTACCTCTTGGTGTGACACCAAATCGGATACCCATGCCTGGTTTAGCCAGCCTCTCACAGCTGTTGCCCGGGGGGTGGCCGCTGTCGCATGCTGACAGCTACTAGGAGCCACAGGCACGAGCTGGGTGTCAGGCTTGGACCAGTGGGGGATGGGTCCTGAAAAGGACATGAGAGTCATCCTTACCAAAGTTGCTACTAATGCCTGACACCCCGTACCCCATCACTACAGTTGTTCTTTGTTTCTAATTCTAAAGCTACGTCATCTTGTTTTTGTTTTTTTCAAGCTGCGTTTCTAATGCGTCTCATCTGTGACTTTATACGTGTGTGTGTGTGTGTGTGTGTGTGTGTGTGTGTTTGTGTGTGTGTATGTGTGTGTGTGTGTGTGTGTGTGTGTGTGTGTGTGTGTAAGACTGTGTATGCTTATCATTGGTAACACATCGTTAGGACGACTAAAGCATCCATCAGCTACTATTGTGTATGCATATTGATATTTGGATGTTCCAGAACAGGTGTTGTGTAATATCCGATGTTGTTTGCTTTCAGTATTCTCGTTTCTATTTCTCTATTTAGTCTTCCATGCTCTTTGAATACACTGTCCAGATACTTGTACTCTGAAACTCTTGTTAATAATTTCCCACTTATATCTACGTTATGTTGAATTGGATTGTTGCACTATTGCTAGAGGGTCATGAACGCATACTGCATTCGAAGACAAGCTGCAGGCGATGTGGAAGCAAACCGTTTGCGTTGGATTCTATAAAATGATATGAGTGCCGGTCGTGCAGAAACAATGGCAAACTACTGAACGTAAACTTGTCAAGAAATCACTAACAGCCATAACATCACTAAGAAATCACTAACAGCATAAGAACTTGGTGTGTTGAAGCTGGGGCAATAGTCAACCCAACAAAGGCAATAGTGACATGGTTCTCTTTCAATAACCGTATTGTCAACACCCCAACGCCAATTGTAAATTTGGGTTCAGAGACGGTGGAAAGAACGCAGGCAATGAACTACTTGGGGATACGTTTTGATCGAAGCCTAGCTTATACTGAGCACGTAGATCAGGTGATAACAAGGGCCAAGCGGGGCTTGGCTGCGATTCTGGTGACGACGGCGGCAAACTGTGAGCAGCGCCATCTATGTCTTCTTTACGAGGGTATGGTCCTGTCTGTTTTGGAGTATGCGATGGTCATCCTGACTCTCAGCTATAAGCAGATAGAAAGGATGGAAAGGATACAGAACATAGTTATGCGCATTATTCTTGGATGTACACGACATACAGCATGCAGGTCGATGCGCTACCTGTTTGATTTTCCAACCATGAGGGACATAATACAATTTTGTCAAGCACGTGCCGATCTCAGAGTCAACGCAAACACACAACATCTACTGCTCAGCGAGATTAAGATGGTAAAGGGCAGCAGGTTAAAAAGAGGAAAGTCGTGGATGGGTCAAGCCGACGACATTCTTCAGCAGGTGTGTTCACTTGAGGACTTAGAACCTAGCGAGGAGTGGGTACAAATGCCAACAGAGTTATGTGCATCCTTCTGAGTGTGCATCCAACTGGACAGGACATGCAGACAAGAAAATCCAGCTGCTGTGGAGTCGGAAGTACAAGCTCTGATCTTCGAAAATTCGTTAGAGGATGAAGCTGTTATTTACACGGATCGGTCGGTCATCCGAGGAGTGAGAAGTTCATGGGCCTTTACGGCTCAGGCCGGGGGAGGGGGGTTGGGGGGGGGGGGGGAGTGTGAAGGAAGAGTCTGGCACTTTTGCTTTGACCACAAGCAGTCTGACTATGGAAGTCATGGCAGTAAGTAAAGCAATAACGTGGCTCGAGACACAGACATTCAGTCGCGCATGTTTCCTTAGTGACTCAATGAGTAGTATTCTCAGGATGATAGAGATGGGGTGGGTCCGAAGAGAGTGGCTGCTGTCTCTGGAGGGGTCTCGGCTGGCAAACATTAGTTTGATCTTCGTGCCAGGGCATGCGGTTGTACAAGGGAATGAGCAGGCTGATAGACTTGCAGGTTGGGCTACTATTGAAGGCGGACGTTCCATGGACCATTCAAACATTCTGAATGCTCTACGAGAAGTAAGTCGTTTACGAGTACAAAGCGATGACTGGGAATCTACAACCATGGTCAGGCTGCGAGAACAGCAAGTTAAAAGAGGTGTGGCCAAACAAGAACACTAAGCAGGGAGCCAAAGGAGAGTAATAAACCAACACAGAGCTGGTGTCGTTAGCCGCTACACGCTGCGGGATTTACTGAGGAGGGGATCCGAACACTTATGGACTGAATGGTTCGATGTGCAATGAGGATGATCTGTCTACTAACTAACTAACTAAATGCGGGTGTTGATTGTAAAGGATATGTAACTGTTTTATTTTACATAAATATATTTCACTGGTGTTCGTCGAGATATCACGAGTTTGGTTTTTCGATGTTAATCTTCATATCAAAATTATGTCAGCAATTGTCAAGGTAGTTTATATGGTGCTGGAGATTCGCATTCTTCACGTACAGTAAATTCTCGTCGTCTGCAAACAGCAGCTCATTTAAACTCTCTGGTTGTGGATTTGCTTCTGTAATAACCTTTTCCATTTAGATGATGAACAAACAGTGGTGATAAAACACATCCTTGTCTGACGGATAGTGTTACATGGAACCACTTGGCATGCCGACATGTTTTGTTTTACTGTACACAGGGCCGTGCACAGAGAGGCGGCCGCATCAGGCGGCACCGTAAGGGAGCTTCATAAGGGGGGGGGGGCATTTTTAAAGAAGAAAAAACATGTAAGGGGCGGCATTTCGAAGACTTGCATCACACTGAGAAAATCTACCGCATGGTACTGGCTGTATATTCACTGTTTTGATACACAGCCCTGATATTATCCCACACCTGCCGAGGTACACTATATTCTTCGTACACTTTCCACAGCTTATTCCTATTTACTCGATCAAAGGCCTCTTTTTTAATCTCTGAAAGCCAGGCTTAGTTCATTGTTGTATTCTATAACTTGTTCACTCATCTGTCTCAATGCAACAATGGCATCAGTCCACCCCTTCCTAAAGCCAAACTGAGCACCACTTAGAAGCGGTTCTATCTTGTAACTTGTTCTCTGATCTATAATGATTGCGTAATTTATTTCTTACTTGGGTTAGCATAGATAGGCCTCTATATGTATTGTAGTCATTTTTGCTACCTTCGTTCTTCCATAAATGTACAATCACTGCTCTTGTGGTATTAACTAATATTCATAACTAACCGACCGACTGATTGACTACATGTATAACTAACTAATAAACTAACTAAATATCTAACAAACTAACAAACTATCCGCCTAACTTTGTGTATATATATGTTCTGTTGTTTCACTGGTCTCCGAATTTTCTGGCAACAGATATTTCTGTCTAACCGTCTGTTCCGATCCTTAGGGACATAAATTTGCATTATCCAGTCACAATGGGAAATGACTTGTACGCACGTTACCTCCCTACCGTGCAGTCCCCGCGTCACTGGACACTTTATACGTTTCAATTACTGTTTTAAAGGAAATCGCTGAGTGGTGTAGTTCACCCTGTATGCATTCTCATCACCCGAGCTGATTCACGACAGGACATTATCAATCACACGCTTTGTGACGGCGCGCAGGTGGGGCAGCGATCGAAGAGTACAACTTTCTGGTGACCAGTAACCAAATCATTCTGATATTCCTCTTGTGGTATAGAAAAACAATTTTTATGATTTTAAGTGTAATCGCTCTAATAGTTGTTTATCTGGAGGGCGGAATATTGTAATTAATTCTTTTATATACAAAGTTGACAATACAGTTAGTGTATGAAGGTGCCGTGGTTTATGGTAAGGGATATTGTTACACGAATCATGCTAAGTATAAGGCTGTAGTTGGGTGTCGGAATATTCTAGAACATATTCTGCCCCAACTTTGAATGCAGTTAATGTGGCGTAGTCTTATTATGGCATAAATGAATACTCGACAGATACATTTTATTGGATTTATTGAAGGACACTTTACTGATTGACGTTTTGATTTCCAATGGACGTTTGGTCAACAGTTGTAATCAGACAGTATGCAAATTATTTTACTCGAGCGTATATTTTAATGTGTATGCCCAAACAAATGTCAGTTCTGATCTAAGCAAATGTTTACAGTTTTTGTGTAAATAAGTGTTTTCAGTGCCTGACTCAACAAATGTTTTCAGTGCTTAACTCGACAAATACGTTCAGTGACTCTCTCTCTCTCTCTCTCTCTCTCTCTCTCTCTCTCTCTCTCTCTCTCTCTCTCTCTCTCTCTCTCTCTCTCTCTCTCTCTCTCTCTCTCTCTCTCTCTCTCTCTCTCTCAGTTAACAGTATAACAAGAAACCAGTTAACAGTAAAACAAGAAACCAGTTAACAGTATACCGAGAAACCAGTTTACAGTATAACAAGAAACAAATGAAGATCGTAAACTGATTAGAGTCATTAGACGTAGACAGTCAACATTTTTGAGCATGTTATGAGAAGAAATGACTTGGAAAACTTTGTGACGACTGGCAAGATCGAAGAAAAGAGACCACGGGGAAGACAGAGAAGTAAATACCTGGATGGCTTGGCCACGTGGCATGGTCGAGACAGTTGCATGGAGCTGATCCACGATTCTGGTGATCGAGTGAGATGGCAGAACATGACCACCCACGCTTATCCGCATGGCACATTATGGATGGATGGAGTTAACAGTATAACAAGAAACCAGTTAGCAGTATAACAGGAAACCAGTTAATAGTATAACAGAAACCAGTTAACAGAATAACAAGAAACCAATAACAGTGTAACAAGAAACCAGTTAACAGTAAACAAGAAACCATTTAACAGTATAACAAGAAACCAGTTAACAGTATAACAAGAAACAAGTTAACAGTAAACAAGAAACCATGTAACAGTATAACAAGAAACCAGTTAACAGTATAACAAGAAACCAGTTAACAGTATAACAAGAAACCAGTTAACAGTATAACAAGAAACCAGTTAACAGTATAACAAGAAAGTCCTTCATCTGGAACCCACAGGTCAACTTACATAGTGGGAGACCTAAAATCACATGGAGGAGAGAATTAGAGAACGAGATGAATAATGTTAAAACAAACGTTAGTTGCATATGCTTTACAGGACGTCGCAGTCAACCCAAGAATATTTTTTTGCTGTTTGTAGTCTCTTGGCAAGTTGACGTTCAGTAGTTTGCCATTGCTTTCTAAACGACCAGCACTCATACAATTTTATAAAAACTCAACGCAAGGCGGTCAGCTGCCAAAACACCCGCAGCTGTGTTTCGAACCTGGTATGCGGGACTACGAACTGCGTCCTTAACCCCTTCGTCACAGAGCCGCCTGATACGAATAATAGGAGACGATAATGCAGAATATAGACAAGGATTGATTGAGAGTCTGATCTCTTCTAGGGGATAGAAAGCAGCAAAAGAAGACATAAACAGCCACTTTAAATGGTAATATTAGGAGGCAAGACTTGCTTAACCTACCCAATACGTCTATCATAGAAAAGCGCTTATTTTACAGCTGTAGCAATGTTAACGTTGTTTTTCTAACCCTGTTCAGATGTTAATTTACTGTAATAAATGTCTCGGAAAGAAGGCGTTAACAGTTGTATTAACGCGGACAAAACTAACAACTGTCTGGAAAGGAAGAAGTTAAAATTATAATGTAGGTATGTTATGTTAACAGTTGTATTAGCGCGGACAAAACTAAAAGCTGTCTGGAAATGAAGGAGTTAAAATCGTAGCGTAGGCATGGTAGGCTAATGTAGCAACTGTCTTTTACAAAATGAGTTAATGATACTCTTTACAGCCAATCTAGCGCTGATGTTGGCCACATAACCCATCGAGTGTCGATTGTTCTAGAAAAATATGGCTCTAGAACTTTATGCCCAATCCACTTTAAAACGTGTAAAGTGGCCCTTCACTTGTTTCGCTCTACAGTCAATATTATTTGTTTCACTCTACAGTCAATATTACTTGTTTCACTCTACAGTTAATATCACTTGTTTCTCTCTACAGTCAATATTACTTGTTTCACTCTACAGTCAATATTACTTGTTTCACTCTACAGTCAATATTACTTGTTTCACTCTACAGTCAATATTACTTGTTTCACTCTACAGTCAATATTACTTGTTTCACTCTACAGTCAATATTACTTGTTTCACTCTACAGTTAATATCACTTGTTTCTCTCTACAGTCAATATTACTTGTTTCACTCTACAGTCAATATTACTTGTTTCACTCTACAGTCAATATTACTTGTTTCACTCTACAGTCAATATTTCTTGTTTCTCTCTACAGTCAATATCACTTGTTTCACTCTACAGTCAATATTACTTGTTTCACTCTACAGTCAATATTTCTTGTTTCTCTCTACAGTCAATATTACTTGTTTCACTCTACAGTCAATATTACTTGTTTCTCTCTACAGTCAATATTTCTTGTTTCTCTCTACAGTCAATATTACTTGTTTCGCTCTACAGTCAATATTACTTGTTTCACTCTACAGTCAATATTTCTTGTTTCTCTCTACAGTCAATATTACTTGTTTCACTCTACTGTCAAAATTTCTTGTTTCTCTCTACAGTCAATATTACTTGTTTCACTCTACAGTCAATATTTCTTGTTTCTTTCTACAGTCAATATTACTTGTTTCTCTCTACAGTCAATATTACTTGTTTCTCTCTACAGTCAATATTACTTGTTTCTCTCTACAGTCAATATTACTTGTTTCACTCTACAGTCAATATTTTTTGTTTCTCTCTACAGTCAATATTACTTGTTTCACTCTACAGTCAATATTTCTTGTTTCTCTCTACAGTCAATATTACTTGTTTCTCTCTACAGTCAATATTACTTGTTTCACTCTACAGTCAATATTACTTGTTTCTCTCTACAGTCAATATTTCTTGTTTCTCTCTACAGTCAATATTACTTGTTTCACTCTACAGTCAATATTTCTTGTTTCTCTCTACAGTCAATATTACTTGTTTCACTCTACAGTCAATATTACTTGTTTCACTCTACAGTCAATATTACTTGTTTCACTCTACAGTCAATATTTCTTGTTTCACTCTACAGTCAATATTACTTGTTTCACTCTACAGTCAATATTACTTGTTTCACTCTACAGTTAATATCTTCTTCTTCTTTGCGTTTATCCGGAGTGTTTTTTCAGATGTGATTGCGGAGTGTTGTTACGCACCCTTAGGCCGAAACCCTTGGGCCAACTCAACCGACTTCTGCGTGCATTTTTGACCAGGTTAGCATTCCTGGGAGACTCTCACTTTTGTGGTACTGTCTGCATCCCAGCTTGTCAAGTTGGAACAGTGGAAGACTTCACGGTCATCCCTCAAGGGAAGGCAGGGACAGTCCATGGCATTTTCCGCCATCCAGGGTGGCATCCATAGTTGCAAGGCCGACACATAACTACCTGGTGCTGGGCTCACCGAGGGAATCGTCACGTCCTGCTCATGGCTGCTTTAATTCCTCACTTCAATATATTGGGCATTTCGTTCGCCCCGGGCCGCTCCCGCACAAACCAGACCGGTCTGCAGACGGTATCCACTCAGCGAGTTTTCGATTCGGACATGTGCTTGTCGCTGTGCCCGGGGACAATATAGTCAGAGCACGACTCTACAGTTCCGGGCACGACGGACATTCGGAAAACTAGCTAGTCAGAGCTGTTCCGGACACGAGCTATTCGGAAAACTAGTTAGTCAGAGCTGTTCCTAGCACGAAAGACATTTCACTCGGACGTTTTATGCGTTGTGCCTGATTTATTTGCACCCGTAGGCCAGCACATCCGACTTCAGCGGGCATTTTTACGGGTTTGCCTTCCCGAGGTTTCGAGAGACGTTAGACTTTTTTTTGCTGTGGTGTCGCCCACATCTCAGCTGGTCAAGGTAGAACGGTCAACGACATCACGGTCAACCCTCAAGGGAAGGCAGGGGCAGACCATGGGCATTCCCCCGCTATCCAAGGAGGCTTCCATAATTGCAGAGCCGGCACATATTGCTCTGAGACTGGGCTCACCCGAGGAGTTGCCACGTCCTGCTCATGGCTGCTTTAATTCCTCACTTCCATGTATTGGGCATTTCGCTTGCCACTGGACGCTCAGCACACACCAGGAACGGTCAGTCTGCGGGCGACATCCACTAGGTAAGCTTTCGCTTCGGACTTCGGACCACGCAATGGGTTCGCTAGCCATGCGTTCCATTTCGTGTTATTGAGACGTTTTTCACCTTTGATTACACTCTCTGTGAATATAGAAACAGACATTTTTCGTAACCATTTCGTGCGACATTTTTTACCTTTTGTTCTCGCTCACGAGGTAGGCTACATGTGCTGCCGGCTCAGCACCTTACCTCCGTGCACCAGTGAGCGAGAAACGGCCAGGCCCTCTCATTTGTGGATCCCACATATCCCCTAGATGAGAGCCTTCGAACAAGTATCTGAACTGAGCATGTAGCTGCTCAGCATCTCACCTCCATTTTTCGGTAGGTGGGTATCGGCCTGGCTCTCACATCCGAGGGTTTATGGCTTAGAGGCGTTCAGCCATATCTCTCGAATGGGAGCCTAAGAGTATGTGTCTGGACCTCGAAATAGCGGCATCGTGCGCATGATTTAGACTGACTGCTATCCTCAGTCTTACCTGCAGAGCAGCAGGTTGTGTCTCGCTTAGTCTGGTCCCTATCCCAAGGCCTGTCCGACATGTAGTTTTGTTTCCGTCGACAATGCTCTTGGGGTTACTGGGACACGCAGGCCCCCCCCCCCCCCCCACCCCCCCCCACCGCGACAAGGTGGAGACACATCGGGGGGAGGGGGAGGGGTCAGTAAATATTACTTGTTTCACTATACAGTCAATGGTACTTGTTTCACTCTACAGTCAATATTACTTGTTTCACTCTACAGTTAATATTACTTGTTTCACTCTACAGTCAATATTACTTGTTTCACTCTACAGTTAATATTACTTGTTTCACTCTACAGTCAATATTACTTGTTTCTCTCTACAGTCAATATTACTTGTTTCACTCTACAGTCAATATTACTTGTTTCACTCTACAGTCAATATTACTTGTTTCACTCTACAGTTAATATTACTTGTTTCACTCTACAGTCAATATTACTTGTTTCTCTCTACAGTCAATATTACTTGTTTCACTCTACAGTCAATATTACTTGTCTCACTCTACAGTCAATATTACTTGTTTCACTCTACAGTCAATATTACTTGTTTCTCTCTACAGTCAATATTACTTGTTTCTCTCTACAGTCAATATTACTTGTTTCACTCTACAGTCAATATTACTTGTTTCACTCTACAGTCAATATTACTTGTTTCACTCTACAGTCAATATTACTTGTTTCACTCTACAGTCAATATTACTTGTTTCACTCTACAGTCAATATTACTTGTTTCACTCTACAGTCAATATTATTTGTTTCACTCTACAGTCAATATTACTTGTTCGCTCTACAGTCAATATGGCTTAACTCTGAGACACGTCCTGTTTGCGTAACGTAGGGTTGAAGTGTATTTATTGGTGTCTTGTTCTTTTATTACGACACACTGAATAACTGAATGCTGATCATACCCCTGACTGACAAGATAGAATTAATTGGGAAAAATCCGGATTTTGTTGTATGCATGTTTTCAAGGATACAGAACTTCCGTTAGAAATGTTACAGAAACGTTCTACGCATGTTTTGTAAAGACAGTCCCATAGCCAGTACTGCTGTTATGATGTGAAGTGTTAAGCCTTCATATGTGAGGTTAGGTGACAAGGATCTTCTTCATTGTCTGTCTTTCCCACACAATTGCTACACGATTATGAAAAATGTTTGATACCAATTATTATAAGGCTGGACTGACCTCACAGCCGCACTGGTTGGATAATAAAATGATCCTGTCTTTACTGGGGATTGACTCCGAATAGTTGTTTTGGCAGACAAATGCACTAACTCTACGCCACCGAGGCATCTTGTGTGTGTGTGTGTGTGTGTGTGTGTGTGTGTGTGTGTGTGTGTGTGTGTGTGTGTGTGTGTGTGTGAAGTAAACCAAATATCCTATTCCAGATATGTCGCAGTCAACCCCAGCATTTTTGGGCAGTTTGTGATTTCTTGGCAAGTCTATGTTCTGCTTCCAAATAGGTCTGCTGACAAATCGCCCACGGTTGTGTTTCGAATGCGGCCTGGGGGATTAGGAATTGCGTTGGTAACCCCTTCACCACAGAGCCAGTGCGTGTATTAAGGAGGGAATAAATGCAAATTATGGCTACCAGACACCACTTTAGCCAATATGAAAACTTGAAAACATTGCGGAGGCTAGTTGTGATACTGTAAAAAAAAATTATTTTATAGTTTAGTAGTGTTAACAGTTAGTTGCATATCCTTTACAGGACGTCACAGTCAACCCCAGAATTGTTTGGCTGTTCGTGATTTCTTGGCAAGTTTACGTTCAGTAGGATGCCATTGTTTCTGAACGACCGGCACCCATACCATTTTCAGAAAAAACTAAAGCAGGTGGTATGCGGGATTACGAACTGCGTCCGTAACGTCTTCGCCACGGAGACGGCGATTAGTAGTGAGGTTGTGAAATATTGCTAACACTAGTTGTGAAACGTCGACACGTTGCTTAAAGTTGTGGTGAAACATCGACATATTGTATAGGCCTACTGTGAAAGTGAAACATCGAAATAAATCCCAGTTTAGTAATGAAACTTGAGAATGTTACACGGTTTAGCAGTGAAAGAATGACATGTTAGATAGTTTAGCAGTGAAAGGTCTAAATGTTGCAAAGTTTAGCAGTGAAAGATAAAAATATTGCGTAAGTTTTGTAGTGAAATATTAGAACATTTAATAGTTTAGTTTTAAATGTCGGAATGTTGCAAAGATTAGCAATGTGCCATAGAACTGTGTCATAATTTAGTAATGAAACGTCACAATTTTGCACAGTATAGTAATGAAACTTCGAAAAATTGGATAGTTAAGCAGTGAAACATCGACGTGTTGCTTAGTTTAGCAGTGGAAAATTGGATTGTTGTATAGTGAAGAAGTGAAAACTCACAACCTTGCATGGTTTTGTAGTAAACGCTTTTCTGGCTGCTGCCCCACTTGCTGCCGCTTTGTTCATTTTCAAATATGAATTCCGTCTCTCTTGTAAAGTTTGCAGTTCTTAGATTTCTGCCGTTGCGATATTTTTTTTAAATTTGCAGTGAAGTGTAGCCAGGCAAATCCCATGTTGTTGACCTGCACTTTCCTTTGACCTTATAGTCCTGAAGCCTTCACTGTGAAGACTTTCTGAATGGCATTGGCAAAAATAGGCATTTATTTAACAACCCACAAGGGGGAAAAAAAACAGGTTTGTTATCGTAATGCGAGACATGGGAGAATCTATTAATGAAAGTACCGAAGGGCAAGATTCTGGACAATAGAAAATAGAGCCACCAAGTAACAACTACGTCACACAAGAGTGCCGAGACATTGCTGCTCAGACTTCTACTCAGACTAGAGAGTTGCTGAGAGCACCAGGCAGTTGAGGGATATTGTCATACGACTCCAGCACCAGTCTTCAGACTGGCTAGCCTGATGATGATGATGATGATGATGGTGATGATGATGATGATGATGATGATGATGATGATGATGATGATGGTGGTGATGATGATGATGATGATGATGATGATGATGATGATGATGATGATGATGATGATGATGATGATGATGATGGTGATGATGATGATGATGATGATGATGATGATGATGATGATGATGATGATGATGATGATGATGATGATGATGATGATGATGATTGATACTGGAGTTTATGAGACAAAACTTCACGTGACACAATCTCATTATAGTAAATTTTGAAAGCTTCGAGACGATCGTAATTAATTGTAGTCTGTATTATTCAGTAAATGAAGTATTTCTTTCCACTTTAAATACGACTGTTGTGTATATTTTCGTACATGTATTTCATTGTACGCCACTCTAAACTAAAATGTACGACTTTTATAGAAAGAAAGAAACAATTGTTTTATGTTATGTCAAAGGTCACATTGGTGCTATGATGTAGTGTCTCTGCTCCCTGTTTCCACATGGAGTGTATTTATGATATATCTATTCTTGACATCGTAGATGGCATTGATTTACATGACAAGGCTTGACTCCCAATTTGTAAAGTCGGTCTAGTGTCGGCTTCTGGTCAGTATCCGCCAATCGATTCCATGCTGCATTAATTATATCCGCCCTGTTCATGCTTCTTCCCCTTTATACTGGTGCATTATTTGAACATTTCTAAATAACACTTTTTACAACGTTTTGAGAAAAGGTAGATTGCGATGAGAATGAAATCATCGGCAGCTGTTAACGATCCTGCGCCGAACCGTACTTTGTTATTTGCACATTCATCACATAACTCAAAAATATGCAATGGTTCAGTAACGGACGGT